>PVIY010039538.1:5184-23139 GCA_004026745.1 Myrmecophaga tridactyla
AAAATTGTGGAATTGTAACCCATGACAAACTCTGAGATATGTCTTACCACTAATTGTGGTGCTGTGCTTTGAAATTTATTGCTTTTTTGTATATATGTTATTTTTAGCAAAAAGAGAAGGAAAAAAAGTTGATTGTAATGATAAAAATATATATATTTATTCCTTCTAGCCTCCTATATTCTGGAGCAGCTAGAAGGAAAAATCTGAGAGGATTGTATCATACCCCATGGCAAACTCTGAGATCTGTCCTGTTAACTACTTGTTGAAGAGTGCTTTGAAAACTATTACTTTTTTCTTTCTTTGCTTTGTATATATGTTATACTGTACAATTAAAAAGTTAAAAAATGAAAAAAATAAAGAGAATAGTGTAATTATAGCATTTCTCTTTTCATCTTGTATTTGCTGAACATGGACAGCTCTCCCTGACTTCCCTTTTCCTCTAATATAGTGTGGCTGAGTTTTCCTCATCATCCTTTCTACTTTTTCAGAGTCTTTTTTTTTCCTCTCAGAACTATATTTTGAGAGGTGTATATTGCTTTTATTGACTTCTCTGATGCCTGAAGATGTAGAGAAATGCCACTGTCCTGCCACTAGCTATATGTTTCCATTGCTGGGTGATAAGTATTCTGTTTTCTTCTCTGAAATCCAATGGAGTGCCCAATCCTCAATCCTCTTCACTTGGTCCAGGATACCCAGTTGCTGTGGGGAGAAAGTCTTGGTCTCAGACCCTTTCTCCAATTTCACACATCTCTAGTGTCTCTTATGCCTCTGTAACAGGTAGAGCCTTCTACCCTTGAGGTTTCTCTTTGAATTTTGTATGGCTTAGCTCAACCTCTCAGACTGTTTTTCTCCAAAATAAGAAATATTCATGGTAATTATCTGAAATGTATTCACTCTCTTTCTAAGGCTTGCAGTCAAAGTTAGGGAGCAGTACCAAGCCATACTAAAATCTTTATCTTTTCCCACTATCTGAAGTTTATGACATGAAATTGTATGTGGTTCCTTATATGGTTCCTGCTCTTACATTTGTTTGCAGTTCTTAATAATTCTTTTTCATCACATTAGATGTTGGAGAAGGTAATTTCTGGGCTTTTGTTTTACTTTACACGTTACTATTTTAATAAGAAGGTAGGAGATAAAAATATCAGGCTGCTATGTTGTGATCCTTTTAACCCAGAAGTGCTCTTTACTCCTTAACTAGAAAAATATAGTGATCTCGACAGAATTTCAAGAAGGTAGTTGTTATTTCCTGCTTTTATCTTCCATTCTCTTTCCCTGTACTACCCTTAGCAGCTGCCCTGTGCTAATTGAAACAATAGGAGTAATTTAACCCTTAAGAATCTAACTTCTACTATGGGAAAATGCTAAGAACAATGGAAATAAAACAAGACAATAGCAAAAAATGGAAAATCCAGAAGGAATGTTACAGAATAAAGAGTTCAATAGCTCTTTATTTTTAAAGAAATAAATGGAAGCAAGTGAAGAAAATAATCATTAGAGTCCTGGCTTTTTAAACAAGCTTCCTTACTCCCAAGGCAGAATGTTTTCTGTTTTATCTCAGTGTTTCTCCACTATTCCATGCTGGCAGCCCCAAAGGTTACTTTCTAGTAAGACATTTAGAAAGTGAGAAAGTTAATACATAGTTCTCAGTTTAATTTGCTTTACCTTAAGGGGTAAGTATCAAAAAAAAAAAAAAACCATAATTTATTCACTATACAAGAAACCTGTCTTGCTGAGAAATCCAATTCCTTCCACTATACCTGGTGTTGATTCCATGGTTTTTAATGTCTCCTCCCTTCTTATTGTTCATTGTGTTCCACTAAAACTGATAGTGATGTCAAGAGCTCTATCAAAGGATTTGGAACATCCCAGATGAAGGAAGAGTATTGGTTTAGTAAAGAATGTTCCAGGACTTTAGTTTCTGGTATGATGAAGAAGGTGAGATCAGACTTGCCCTCCCAATATAAAAAAAAATGAGAAAACTGGATAAAATACTCAAAAGAACTGTTTTCAGACATAGGGGAACAGGAAGAACAAGACTGTGATCCATAAGAGTAGGGGAAAAAATAAAGTGGGTCCTAAAATCACCTTAGCATTCTGCTTGTTGGGCACCTTCCAAAACAAAGCTACGAGATAGGGAGATGGGTCCCATGAACAGCATGGTGATCTCAGTAAGCTAAGGAGACAAACCAGATCAGGAAGTCTGTTGTGGCAGGAATTTCCAGATTTGAGTAGCACAGAGGAGAGAACTAGATAGAGAAAGTTCAAGAAATCTGCAACAATAGAAACCAAGCTGTGCTTATGTAAGATGAAACTCCACAGTGCTGGGCTAAAATGACCAGGAGCATTAAGATGAGCAATTCCTAGAGAACACACAGGTCAGGGAGAGATTCAAGTTCTGGTCAGCCAAAATGGAGAGATACTTGTTGAATATATGAGACATTTAGTAGGAACCTTAGAAAGATGACACTTTAGTAGTAGGGCTAAATTAGCCATAGAAAAAAAGCTTACTCAAGATGTTTCCTAAAAAACAAAAACACGAATCTAAAATCAAGACTTGAAAGAATTAAACTTCTCTGTAAGTAACCTAACTACCTGCTGGAAAAAAGTAGAACTTTTTTTTTCAGGGAAGATAACAATATTTACACAACAAAAAATTCACAATGCTCATCATCCAATCAAAATTACTAAAATTGTAAAAAAGCAGAAAAATATGACCCATAACCAGGAAAAAGTCAGTCTACAGGAACAAATGCAGAAATGACAGAGGTGGAGGAATTAGCAGCAATGACCTTAAAAATAATTGTTATAAATATGCTCAAGGATTTCGAGAAAAACAGACATAATGAAAAAAATGCTAAATATAAAAAAAATGAACCAACCAAATAACACTTCTAGAGATTAAAAAAGCAGTGTCTAAAATGAAAAATTCACAGTATGGTAATAATATCCACTGAGATCTGCAAAGGCAAAGACGAGTAAATCTGAACACACAGCAATAGAAACTACCCTAATAGAAGTATGGAGAGAAAAAGAGATTGAAAATCAATGAATCAAATACTAATGGCCTGTGAACAGAAGCATACTAGTAGTGTTTTTCTCTTTTTAATGCAATTTATTAAGATATATTCACTTACCATATAATCATCCAAAGTGTACAATCAGGGGTTCACAACATCATCATATAGTTGTGCATTCATCACCACAATTTTTGAACATTTTCATTACTCCACCCACTGAAATACATGCAAGAATAAAAATGAAAAAGAACACCAAAACATCCCATGCCCTTATACTCCTATTGTTTATTTATTTTTGTCTCCTCCACCATTTTTTTTTTTTGTATGCTGTATGGCAGGGTCACATTTCATTATTTTTCCATGTGAGTATCCAGTTATTGCAGCACCAATTGTTGAATTTTTGTTTGTTTGTTTTTAGGCTGTTTGTTTTGATTGCTTGTTTGTTGGGGCATGGGGCAGGGCAAAGTACATGAACTTGGAATTGAACCCAGGTCTCCTGTATGGCAGGGGAGAATTCTACCACTGAACTATGTCATTATTTTTTTATTCATCTGACCATAAACTGGATAAAGGAAGTGTCAGCCACAAGGTTTTACAACACATGGTCATTCTGCAGAAGCTATATAGTTGCACAACCATCTTCAACATTCAAGGCTACTTACTGGAATACAGTTTAACAGTTTCAGGTATTTCTTTCTAATTTCTAATCCAATAAAAAATAAAAATGGATGTCTGTATAATGCATAAAAATAATCACCAGAATGGCTTCTTAATTCTATTTGAAATCTCTCAACCACTGAAACTTTAATTTGTTTCATTTCACTTCCCCTTTTGGTCTAAAAGGCTTTCTTAATTCCATGATGTCAGGTTCAGGCTTACCCCCAGAAGTCATATCCCACATCACTGGGGGATTTACACCCCTCAGAGTGGTGTCCCAAGTAGGGGGAAGGGCAGTGAGTTTATGTGCCAAGTTGGCTTTGAGAGGGAGGCCATTCTGAGCAACAAAAGAGGTTCTCTGGGGTGAGACTTAGGCATAATTATAAGTATATTTAGGTTCTCTTTTGCATAGATAAGCTTCATAAGGGCAAACCCCAAGGTTGTGGGCTTGGCCTATTTAATTGGTAGTCCCCACTGCTTGTGAGAATATCAGGAATTCCCCAAGTGGGGATGCTTAATATTTCTACACTTCCCCCCTCCCTCAATCCCTTAAAGGAGGGATTGCAAAGACATTTTTATTTTCTACCTAAATTACTCTTGGATGTATCAGGCATCACATTAACTTGTACAAACCAACAAGATCTCACTCCATATTCAAGGTTACATATAACTCTGTTGTTCAAGTAAACTGACCATACACAATAAATTAGATAGTGCACTCCGGAAAATATAAATTGTGCACCAAATAAATATCTCCTCCTTTGGTCTCACAGTGAAGTTGAAATTTTAAGACAGTCAATATCATCCTTTACTCTTTTTTTTTGTATGCTGTATGACAGGGCCACATTTCATTCTTTTTCCATGTAAATATCCCATTATTGCATCACCATTTGTTGAATTTTTTGTTTGTTTGTTTGTTTTTGGGGGGAAGTGCATGGACCAGAAATTGAATCTGGGTCTCCCACGTGGCAGGCAAGAATTCTACCACTGAACTACCCTTGCATCCCTCATCCTTTAGACTGATTTACCATAGCCCCTAACCAGACTGTGCTCCGTTTCAGCATTTTTAACAGTTGCTTTATGGGGTAATGCTGACTTTCAGAACTGCAGAACTCTAGCTCTGAGTCTCAGTTGTCACACAGATACCGAAAGTTTCAGGGCCTATTATTGTAGAAGTGTCTACTTCGCCCTTCAGTATTGTCAGTGTGTGCCTCATGTACTTTGGGGCACTCTGGCCCAGTGCAGAATATTTATGATTGTTATGTCTTCCTGATGAATTGTTCCTTTTATTACTGCATAGTGTCTTTCTTTGTCTCTTTTAAGTGTTTTGCATTTGAAGTCTGATTTGTCTGATATCAGCATACCTACCTGTGCTGGTTTGAAAGGATTTCTATACCCTAGAAAAGCCATGTTTTAATCATAATCAACCTTGTGGGAGCAACCATTTATTTTAATCCCTATTCAATATTATAGGTTGGAAACTTGATTAGGTTAACTCCACAGAGATGTGACCCATACAGCTGTGGGTGGCAACTTTTGATTAGATGGCTTCCTTGGAGTTGTGATTCCACTCATTCTATGTGGGTCTTGATTAGTTTACTGGAATCCTTTAAAACAGGAAGCGTTTTGAAGAGAGTTCCTTTCAGAGTTGTGAGAGAGCTGCACCACAGTTTCAAGAATCACAGAGTCTACCAGCCAGAGACCTTTGTAAATACAGAAGGAAAATGCCCTCAGGAGAGCTTCAGGAAACAAAATGCCAGGAGAGAGGGCTAACAGACATTACCATGTTTGCCATGTGCCTTTCCAGTTGAGAGTGAAATGCTGAACTTCATCAGCCTTCTTGAACTAAGGTTTCTTTCCCTGGATGCCTTATATTGGACATTTCTATATCCTTGCTTTAATTGGGACATTTTCTTGGCCTTAGAACTGTAAACTAGCAACTCATTAAATTCCCCTTTTAAAAAGCCATTCCATTTCTGGTATATTGCATTCTGGCAGCTAGCAAACTATAACACTACCCCCACTCTTTTCTGCTTGTTGTTTGTGTGAAATATTTTTTTCCAGCCTTTCACTTTCAGCCTATTTTTGTCCTTGGGTGCAAAGTGAATCTCTTGTAAATAGTATATAGGTGGGTCCTATTTTTAAATCCATTCTTCCAGTCTATGTATTTTCTTTTTTTTCTCATGGGCAGGCACCAGGAATCAAACCCAGTTCTCCAGCATGGCAGGCAAGAATTCTACCTGCTGAGCCACTGTCGCGTTACCCCCGTCTATGTATTTTGATTGAGAAATTTAATCCATTAACATTTAATGTTATTACTGTAAAGGCAGTACTTTCTTCTGCCATTTTGTCTTTCAGATTTTATATGTCATATCTATTTTTGTCTCTTTTTCTCTTCCTGATAGTCTTCATTTCTACACTCTTCTCCAAATCTCTCTCTCTTGTCTTTTCCTATCTGCCTGTAGAGTTCCTTTAAGTATTTCTTGCAGGGCATGTCTCTTGTTCACAAATTCTCTCAGTGTCTGTTTGTCTGAAAATATTTTAAACTCACCCTCATTTTTGAAGGACAGTTTTGCCAGATGTGGCATTCTTTGTTGGCAGATTTTCTCTCTCGGTGTCTTAAATATATCATACCACTGCCCTTTTGCTTCCATGGTTTCAGCTGAGAAATCCACACATAGTCTTATTGAACCTCCCTTGTATGTGATGGTTTGCTTTTCTCTTGATGTTTTAGAATTCTCTCTTTGTCTTTGAAATTTGACAATCTGATTAGTAAGTGTCTTGGAATAGGTCTATTTGGATCTGTTCTGTTTGGGGTACATTGTGCCTGTTAGATCTATAATTTTACATCTTTTATAAGAAATGGGAAATTTTCAGTGATTTTTCCTTTCTTATATTTGCTTTCTGCCACTTTTCCCTCTTCTCCTTCTGAGAACTCCTCAACTCATTGATTTGATTTTTGATGTGATTTTTCATGTCTCTTGGAACCCTTAATTAGTTGTTCAACTCGTGATTCTCATTTGAAGTGTTAGTTTCTTCCTTTGACTGGGACTTCATTTCTCCTAGTGTAACTCACAATTTTTTGCTGTGTCTGGACATCTGATTTTCTTGATTAGTTTATTCTGGAGGTTGTTTTCACTCTTTTACCTAGGGTTTTCTTGTTGGTTGGCTTTGTTCTCTGTTCCTGTTTGCAAACTGCCAAAATGTGATATACCAGAAACAGAAAAGCTTTTAAAAATGGGAATTTAATAAGTTACAAGTTTACACTTCTAAGGCTATGAAAATTCCAAATTAAGGCACCAACAGGAGGTTACATTCACTCAAGAAAGCCAACAGAGTTCAGGGTTTCTCTCTCAGCTGGCAGGCCACATGGTGACATCTGCTAGCTTTCACTTCTGGCTTCTTGTTTCATGAAGCTCCCCTAGGGGCATTTTCCTTCTTTATCTCCAAAGGTCTCTGGCTGTGTAGGCTCTCCTGACTCTCAACCTTTTTCCAAATGGTTCCCTCTTTTTTTTTTTTTTTTAACTTTTTATACATTTATTGTTCCCCCGAGGGGGGTGCACCGTTCCTGGAAGTACTGCAATACCAGGTCGATGTGTGGAGTGGATGGAGCAAGCTCCTAGTCCATCTCCTAATTCCAAAAATCCATTTAATATATTGTCCTCGGATACAGGATGTATCAGATATTAAACTGATAAGAACAGATACTACACTTGATCTTAGCCAAAAGGCCTAGAAGCGATTCAAATGGTTCCCTCTTAAAGGGTTCCAGTAAGCAACTCACTTTGAATGGATGGAAGCATCTCCATGGAAACCATCTAATTAAAATTACCAACCACAATTGGGTGGGTCACATCTCCATGCAGAATTAAAAAGTTCCCACCCAGCACTATTTTTTTAATTTTATTTTTAAATTTTTTTGAATACCAAAAAAACACAAAGAAAATGCAAACATTCCTTTTTTTTTTTTTAACATGGGCAGGCACTGGGAATCAAACCCGGGTCCTCTGGCATGGCAGGCAAGCGTTCTTGCCACTGAGCCACGGTGGCCCGCCCAAACATTCCTATTTTTGATCATTCCATTCTACATATATAATCATGTGATGAAATTGTGAATTGCTGAGTGTATGTGTTGGGAATGTTTGTGTTTCTTGTAATTTTTTTTAATTAATAAAAAATTTTTTAAAAAAAGAATAACCTCTAGGATAACCTTTCAACTCTGTTTGAAGTCTCTCAGCCACAGGGCCTACTTTTTAATAACTTTTTTTTCTAGTTACAGATACACCAGACATACATCAAACATTTGAAAAACACAGAAAAGTACACAAAAGAGCACTTGCACACAAAACCCCTTAAAGTCAACTTCTATAACCTCTCTACCCAGGTGACTACAGTTCAATCTTTTCTGTGAAAATTGTTTCTGCAAACAATTCTGATTGTTTGGAATCTCTCAGCCACTGACACTTTGTCTCATTTCACTCTTCCCCCTTTTGGTCAAAAAGGTTTTCTCAATCCCTTGATGCTGAATCTCAGCTCATTCTAGGATTTCTGCCCCATGTTGCCAGGAAGGTCCGCACCCCTGGAAGTCATGTCCCACATAGACAGGGGGAGGGTGGTGAGTTTGCTTGTTGTGTTGGCTGGAGAGAGAGGCCACATTTGAGCAACAAAAGAGGTTCTCTTGGGGGTGATTCTTAGGCCTAATTCTAAGTAGGCTTGGCCTATCCTTTGTGGGGTTAAGTTCATATGAACAAACCCCAGGACTGGGGGCTCAGCCTATAGCTTTCGTTGTCCACACTGCTTGTGAGAATATCAAGAATTCAACTTGGGGATGTTGAATTTCTCCATGTTCTCACCATTCCCTGAAGGGGACTTTGCAAATACTTTTCCACTCACTGATCAGATCACTCTGGGATTATTGGGGCATCACTCTGGACAAACCAACAAAATCTCATGTCCTACCCAAGGTTCCAAGTATTTATGGTGTTAAATCAAGCTATCTACATAAGTTATATTAGGAAATGCACTAGTCCAAATATAAATTTTGTACCAAATAAACATTTTTTGCTTTAGTCTCACATAGAAGGTGACATTTTAAAATATTAATTACCATCTATTTTCAGCACCCTGCAGTAATAACATTCCTTTGTTCTTCCTCATGCAAAAACATTATTAAAACTTGTACATTTAGTCACTATTATACACTCTAGGCATTCCTAAATTATACCATCTCAATCTTTATCATCTATCTTTCTTTCTGATTTCATTTATGCCCCAAGCCCTCCTCCCTCTATCATTCTCACATTCAGCTTCATTCAGTGTTTTAACATAATTGTATTACAGTTAGGTAGTATTATGCTGTCCATTTCTGAGTTTTTATATTCAGTCCTGTTGCACAATCTGTATACCTTCAGATCCAATTACCAATATCTTACCCTATTTCTATCTCCTGATGGTCTCTGTTACCAATGAAATATTCCAAGTTTATTGACTAATGTCAGTTCACGTCAGTGAGACCATACAGTATTTGTCCTTTTGTTTTTGGCTGATCTCACTCAGCATAATGTCCTCAAGGTCCATCCATGTTATTACATACTTCATAACTTTGTTCTGTCTTACAGCTGCATAATATTCCATTGTATGTATATACCAGTTTGTTTAGCCACTCATCTGTTGATGGACATTTTGGCTGTTTCCATCTCTTTGCAATTATAAACAATGCTGCTATAAACATTGGTGTGCAAATGTCCATTTATGACCTTGCCTTATGTCCTTTGAGTAGATACCTAGCAATGGAATTGCCAGGTCATATAGCAATTCTATATTCAGCTTTTTGAGGAACCGCCAAACTGCCTTCCACAGTGGTTGCACCATTTGACGTTCCCACTAACAATGGATAAGTGTGCCTCTTTCTCTACATCCTCTCCAGCACTTGTCATTTTCTGTTTTATTGATAATGGCCATTCTGGTGGGTGTGAGATGATATCTCATTGTGGTTTTGATTTGCATTTCTCTAATGGCCAGGGAAGTTGAGCATCTCTTCATGTGCCTTTTAGCCATTTGTATTTCCTCTTCTGAGAAGTGTCTATTCAAGTCTTTTTCCCATTTTGTAATTGGATTGGCTGTCTTTTTGTCATTAAGTTGAACAATCTCTTTATAAATTCTGGATACGAGACCTTTATCTAATATGTCATTTCCAAATATTGTCTCCCATTGTGTAGGCTGTCTTTTTATTTTCTTGGTGAAGTTCTTTGATGTGCAAAAGTGTTTAATTTTGAGTAGTTCCCATTTATTTATTTATTTCTTCAGTGCTCTTGCTTTGGGTGTAAGGTCTATAAAACCACCTCCAAGTATAAGGTTTATAAGATATTTCCCCACATTTTCATCTAACAGTTGTATGGTCTTAGATCTAATGTTTAGGACTTTGATCCATTTTGAGTTAACTTTTGTATAGGGTGTGAGATATGGGTTCTCTTTCATTCTTTTGCGTATGGATATCCAGTTCTCTAGGCACCATTTATTGAAGAGGTGTTCTGTCCCAGGTGAGTTGGCTTGACTGCCTTATCAAAGATCAATTGTCCATAGATGAGAGGGTCTATATCTGAACACTCTATTCAATTCCATTGGTCAGGATATCTACCTTTATGCCAGTACCATGCTGTTTTGACCACTGTAGCTTCATACTATGCCTTAAAGTCAGGTAGCGTGAGACCTCCAACTTCATTTTTTTTTCTCAGAATACTTTTAGCTATTCAGGGCACCCTGCCTTTCCAGATAAATTTGGTTATTGGTTTTTCTATTTCTGAAAAATAAGTTGTTGGGATTTTGATTGGTATTGCATTAAATCTATAAATCAATTTAGGTAGAACTGACACCTTCACTATATTTAGTCTTCCAATCCATGAACATGGTATGCCTGTCCATTTATTTAGGTCTTCTGTGATTTCTTTTAAGAATTTCTTGTAGCTTTCCTTGTATAGGTCTTTTGTCTCTTTAGTTCAATTTATTCCTAAATATTTTATTCTTTTGGTTGCAATTGTAAATGGAATTCGTTTCTTGATTTCTGCCTCAGATTGTTCCTTACTAGTATAAAGAAACATAACAGATTTTTGAATTTTTATCTTGTAACCTGCCACTTTGCTGTACTCATTTATTAGGTCTAGTAGTTTTGCTGTGGATTTTTTGGGGGTTTTGACATATAGTATCATATCATCTGCAAACAGTGAGAGTTTTACTTCTTCCTTTCCAATTTTGATGCCTTGTATTTCTTTTTCTTGTCTAATTGCTCTGGCTAGAACTTCCAATCAATGTTGAATAACAGTGGTGATAGTGGACATCCTTGTCTTGTTTCTGATCTTAGTGGGAAAGTTTTCAGTTTTTCCCCATTGAGGATGATGTTAGCTGTGGGTTTTTCATATATTCCCTTTATCATGTTGAGGAAGTTCCTTTCTATTCCTATCCTTTGAAGTGCTTTCAACAGGAAAGGATGTTGAATTTTGTCAAATGCCTTTTCTGCATCAATCAAGATGATCATGTGGTTTTCTGCTTTGATTTGTTGATATGGTGTATTACATTAATTGATTTTATGTTGAACCATCCTTGCATGGGATGAATCCTACTTGGTCATGATGTATAATTCTTTTAATGTGTGCTGGATTTGATTTGCTAGAATTTTGTGGAGGATTTTTGCATCTATATTCATTAGAGAGATTGGTCTGTAGTTTTCTTTTTTTGTAATATCTTTGTCTGGCTTTGGTATGAGGGTGATGTTGGCTTTGTAGAATGAGTTAGGTAGCTTTCCCTCCTCTTCAATTTTTTTGAAGCATTTGAGCAGGATTGGTACTAATTCTTTCTGGAATGTTTGGTAGAATTCACATGTGAAGCCATCTTGTCCTGGACTTTTCTTTTTGGGGAGCTTCTTAATGACTGATTCAATTTCTTTACTTGTGATCAGTTTGTTGAGGTCGTGTATTTCTTCTCGAGTCAAAGTTGGTTGTTCATGCCTTTCTAGGAAGTTGTTCATTTCATCTACATTGTTGTATTTATTAGCATAAAGTTGTTCATAGTATCCTGTCATTACTTCCTTTATTTCTGTGGGGTCAGTGGTTATGTCTCCTCTTCCATTTCTGATCTTATTTATTTGCATCCTCCCTCTTCTTCTTTTTGTCAGTCTTGCAAAGGGTCCATCAATCTTATTGATTTTCTCATGAAACCGGCTTCCAGTTTTATTGATTTTCAATAAATAAAATTTATTTCAAGAAATAAAATTTCATTTTATTTATTTCTCAATTTCATTTATTTCTGCTCTAATCTTTGTTATTTCTTTCCTTTTGCTTGCTTTGGGGTTAGTTTGCTGTTCTTTCTCTAGTTCTTCCAAGTGGACAGTTAATTCCTCAATTTTTGCCCTTCCTTCTTTTTTGATATAGGCATTTAGGGCAATAAATTTCCCTCTTATTTAAGCACCAGCCAATTAAGTCAAATGTCACTCATTGCAGCAGACATGCCTCCTACCCTACTGCAGATGTAATTAGCAACAGATGAGGTTCATGTACCATTGGCTTATATCCACAGCAACAAAACTAGGTATGCTCACCTGGCCAAGTTGACAACTGAATCTAACTAACACACACCTGCTTTGTTTTGTTTTTAAATTATTTCTACCACCTGTAAATAAAATTTTATTTGAAAACGGCCACCCCTATTCACTTATTTATTGTCCAGTGCCTCCGAGAGTTCATATGGCCCACAAATCTAAACTATTTACTATCTGGCCTTTTACAGGAAATGTTTTCTGTGCCTGAAATCGACAGTAGAGATAAATCAATAAAACCAAAAGCTAGTCTTCAATAAGGTTACTGATAAGAAGAGAGAAAAAACAAATTTCCAATAAAGGGATGAAAGAGAAGATATCACTACCAATCATACAGACATTACAAGGGTAATAAGAGAACAAGCAAGTCTATGCCATTAAATTTGATAACTTATGGAAAAATTCTTTGCAAGACACAAATAACAAATAGAAATTATGAATAGTCCTACATGCGTTAAAGTAATTAATTCATAATTCAAAGCCTTCCTATAGGGAAAGTTCAGGCCAAATAGCTTCAATGGTGAATTCTACCAAACATTTAAGAAAGAAAGAGCAATAATGGACAAACTCAGAAAACAAAGGGGAGGAAACCCCTTCAAAATCAATTTTTGAGGCTAGCTTCACACTTAGACCGAAACCAGGCTAAAACATTAAAGGAAAGGAAACTGCATACCAACATCCCTCATGAACTTATCTGCAAAAATCACTAACAAACTTAGCAAATTGATTGCAGCCATGTATAATGATCATAATATATTATGATCAAGTGGGATTTATCTCAGAAATGCAAGCTTGGTTTAACATTTGAAAACTTTATGTAATTGGCCAGAGTAACAGAATAAAGGAGAAAGAAAAACAATTTTTTCTCTTCTTCAGGAAGACAAAGTTTAGCCCATATTCAGTTAAAATTTTTTCACCAAAATAGGAATGAAAAGGAATGTCTTCAAATCAATAAAGGACATTTAAAATATACATATACAGGATGGGCCATGGTGACTTGGCAGGCAGAATTCTCACCTGCCATGCTGGAGACCCAGGTTTGTTTCCCGATACCTGCCCATACAAAAAAAATATAAAAATAAAAAATATATATCTACAGCTAGTATTACTTAATGACAAATGATTTCTCATTGTAATTTGTGTCTTGCAAATTCATTTCCCCTAAGATCAGGATAAAGGATCCATTCCCATAACTTCCATTCAACATTGCACTGAAGGTCCTAGCCAATATAGGCAATGCAATAAAACAAGACAGAGAAATAAAAGGCTTTTTTTTTTGTTTTTGGAAAGAAAAAGGTTAAATTGTTTCATTTTCCAGATGGCATTACTGTGAGTTAGAAATTCTTCAGTAATCTACAAGAATTACATTAGAGCTAATGAGTGAATTTAGGTCTGCCAGTATACAGAGTCATTTGTATTTCTACATATTAAAAAATGAAGCTTTTGAAATAGCATCATATTTATATATTAGCAGCAAAATAATGAAATATTTAAGGAATAATTTAACAAAATATGTACAAGACTTTTACACAGAAAACTACAAAACATTGCCAAGAAAAATTACAGATATCAAGAAAAATTTGTTTGTGGATTAGAATATTCAATATTCTTATGATGTTGATACTTTCCAAATTGCTAGATGAATGCAAAGCAATCCCAATCAAATTCCCAGCTAGCTTTTCTGTAGACCCAGACAGATAATTCTAAAATTTAAAAGGAAGTCCAAAGGGCCTGGAGTAACCAAAATAATTTAAACACAAGGACAAATTTGGAGGACTTCAAGACTTACTATAGCACTACAGCAAGCAAGACAGTGTCAGATTGGCGTAAATTTTGATAAATTAAATAATGGGATGAATCTAAGCATAATCACGCTGAATGATAGAAATCATACAATGCAAAGAATATTACAGCATGACTCCATTTATATAAAATTTTAGAAAATTTAGACTAATAGTGACATAAAGCATTCGTGGTCGCTGAATTAGGGGACTGGGATGAAGGGTGGTCATTACAAACAGACCCAAAGAACTTTTGGTAGAGATGAGTATTTCATTATCTTGATTTTGGTAGTAACCTAGAAATCAGGATTTAAGGGATAATTCTGATTACTGAATTATTGTATAGATGTTCCCTTTTGCTTTCTGGTGTATTAGAGTAGACAGAGCGAAATACCTGATATCTTTGGATTGTAATCCAGATGCCTTGATTTTTGATGATTGTATAGCCTTTATCTTGGGCCCTTGTGATTGTAAAAATCTTGTAAATAACCTTCACTTGTGCCTATTTATCCAGTTTATCAACTTTAGAGCAGTGTAATCACTAAAAAAGCCCCTAATGTTTACTAATGAAGGGTCCTGGGTCAGCCCAGAACTAATCCACCCCCAATTCAAAGTTATATTGATAACTGAGACTGGATCTAACCAAAATGGGCCTGACTGACATGCACAATAGCTTAGACTTTAACCCATAATACTTGAGTATAGGCAAAGATTTTAGACATGTAACAGGAAGATAAAATTATAAAGAAATATAATTATATTTTATAATTATAAAAAGAAAAAATGAGGGATTGGATTTCATCAAAATTAAACACTTTTGCTCTTCGAAGGACACAATTAAGAATATAAAAGGCAAGTTACAGACTAGGAAAAAATAATAACAATACACATTTTTGGCAAAAAACTGCTATAGAGCATATATAAAATAATCATAAAACTTTTTAAATAGAAGACAAACAATTCAATTTTATAAAGGGGGATGGAAAGCAAACGAATTAAGCAGATGCTTAACAAAAGAATAAACATGAATGGCCAATAGGCACATGAAAAGATGCTCAGCGTTATTAGTTAACATGGAAATGCAAATCAAAATTATCCTGAGTTACAACTACATACCCACTAGAATAGCTACGTTTGGAAAGAGTGACCATTCCAAATATTGGCAAGGATATGGAACATCTGGAATTCCATGTGTTGCTGTGGAAATATGGAAGAGTAAAAACATTTTACAAAATGCTTTGGCTATTTTTAAAATAAAGTAAAACATATACTTGCCCTAAGACCCAGAAATCCACTTCTGGTATTTCCCAAGATAAATGAGACTCTGTACACACTTGTTATCCTCACATGTTCACAGTAATCATATTCATGCTAGTGAAAAATAGGAAGCGACCCTATCAAGAGGAGTCTGAGTTAAGAATTGGGTTATATCCAATTCATATGAATGGATCTCAACAATGTTGTATGAAGGAAAGAAACAGGTACTGATATGGATGCAAAAACACTGTCATTATAGAGAACTGTATGATTCCATTTACACGAAATTCTAGAAATTTCAGAACTATAGTGATAGAAAGCAGATAAGTGGCTGCTCAAGTAAGGGGCTGAGGATGAGATCCTCTGCAAATGACACGGTACTTTTAGGAGGTAATGTTCCGTTATCTTGATTGTGCTAGTATGAACACATCTGCAAAATTCATTGGGCTGATTCAGTTTAAAAGTGTATTTCAAAGAATAGAAATGATCCATCAATACAGTTTTTTAAAAAATGTATACCTATCTCTGTTCTTTTGTTTCAACTTTTAAACAAATTCTCAAATTTCTCTTGTTAGAGAACATTTATAAGTGTTAAAAGAAACACTTATTTTTGTCAACATATCTTAAAAAGCCACAAGATGGCAATGTTACTCCATGAACACATTTGACATGATTTATTTTGTGTATTTTCAGAGGGCAGAATTTGATCAATGCTTGGAAGTGATATTAATAGGAGAATGGGTATATAAATAAGGATGTATATTTTTTCTTTCCAATAGCATACTATATGTGTAAGATTGCGAAGTTAATATTCTTAATGTAAATGCAGAAAGGAAATTCAGAAATGCCTGTGATTCTAAACTTAATTCATATAGAAATTAAAACAGTTTTATATGATTCTGGCAATGTTTGTCCAAGAATGCATGACCATATCATTATTCTAAGTGAAGCCGCCGTATGATCACTTTCTTTAGTGCCACAAGATTTAGCTACCCTGAAACAAAGGTATGTAATGAATAATTATAATGCAATATAATACATACTAGAGAGAAGAGATCAATTACCTTTGCCCGAGACAGATAGGAAGGTTTAACATAAGGGTGGTGCCTTGTTTTGCTTTATGAAGTGCATATGTGTAGCAGACATAGCAGAGGGACTATTGTGTGTGTAGCAGACATAGCAGAGGGACTATTGTGTGCAAGGCGAGGAGGAGGGAATGAACATAATTGTGTCTGGAGTGCAGGGTTAAAGGGAATGGACATGGAGTCAGACTAACAAACCTCAGCTTTATCTGTACAGATTTGAGAGCCATGCAAGGATTTCAAGCAGAGGGAAGACAAGGTCATAGTTGTTCTGTTTTCTTTTTCTTTTTTTGCTAACAATAAACCATTGTGGTAGCAATGTGCAAGATGGTCTAAGTAAAGGGTGAATTAAAATCATGGAGATCCATTTTAGAAAGTCTTTATAATAATATCTGGGCAAGAGTTGAAGAGTATCTGCATGAATATGTTTGCCTCCCGCCTTTTTCCAGGAGAGATTTAAGTCGGAAAGTCCTCAGTTTGGTAACTGGAGGTTTGGAAATATGGCAATTGATTTTAGAGGTATTTATAAGTAGTGCTTGATTATTTACTGATAAACCACGCACTTGGTTAGAGTTTAGCACAGCAAGGGGGAAGAAAGAAGCTTCATTTACTTATTTAGAATGTCTCAACCAAAAACTCTACAAAGAAGCTATTTGCCTGCACACAGGTGCTTTTGTTTTTAAATAAAATATTTTTTTTACATGGGAAGCACCACGATATTTTCGACTCTTAGGACATCTAAATGTCATTATTATCTAACCCTGGTTAGGTCATATTTTCAACAAAATTTTATCAGCCTATTGGGCATGGCAATAAGGTTGGCTGGTGATGACTCTCGTGACATTCTAGACTGTGACCATCCTTTATTTAGTTTGGATTAATAGAACTAAAATACACTTCCCTATGACTTTCATACATTGATAAAATTCTGCCTCTGAGATGACCCACCCCAAATTACATCCCACTTTCACCTGAGTGCTTTTTGAGTAGTTGAAATTATTGTCCTCAATACCTTCTTTTCAAGGTGCTTCTGGGAGTATTATCTAATCTACCCAATTGTTATCTGCATTCAATAACTACGCCACAAATCTGTTAAACATCTCAAGAGCTTTTAAAAGACAAAAAGCTCAGTTTGTGTCTATTGTTTTTGCTAATTAAAGTAAAAAATATATAAATAGCTCACAATCAAGAGATTTTGTTATGAAAGAAACATATCTACTACAATTTGTTTCTCACCAATGGAATTGCGTGAGAAATTTTCTTACCTCTAAAAGAGTGCTATTTCTACTATAATAGTACTTTGATTTGTATTTCAGACAGTCAGCCTTTAGAGGGCAGCGCAGAAGCATAAATACTGTCGCACGTAGGTAAGTGCAGAATCTTGGTGGGTCTTGGAGCGCTGTATTTTTAGTGAAGGAACCAACTAAATTTTTTTTGCAAAAGGAGACTATAACCAGATTATTAGTGAGCACCAAGAAACATTCTATCAAAACTGAGGGTGAAAAGGAAATATATGCTTTTCTAGAAACCATGTATTTGATTCTGAATATTTTGCTTACAACATTGCTAAG
>PVIY010039539.1:0-23032 GCA_004026745.1 Myrmecophaga tridactyla
GCTCAACAGATAGCAGCTATTGCGAGGATCACGGTGGGCAGTGGCTGCCTGATGTTCTTCTGCTTGGCAGTGATTACTTCTTTGTCCTTCTTACCTCATGATGCCAGCCAATGCATGGCACCGCACCTACCGGTCACCACCATCTTTATTACACAACCCCCTATGGACTTGGTACCACCCTGGAGACACTACAGAACAGCAGTTAAGTAGGTCCCCTGCCATGGTGACCCGTGTGTGACCCTAGGGACCCATTTCTAGACAGGATAGCCCTAAGACGGAAGCAGCCTGGGTCTCCAACTCACACTTTGCAGAAGCACCATCCCACCAGCACCAGATTTTGTGTGAGCAAGAAGGAAATTCGTAGTGCCATCAAGATTCCAGGGTTTCATGATACTAAAGTGTAACCTAGTTTAATTTTACTATACAGACTCCTTGTGCCTTGTTATGGATTGAGTTATGTCTCCACAAACGTTATGCCCAAGCCCTGCCCCCAGTCCTGTGAGTGTGAATGAGCACCCAGCCCTACCTACACCTCGAGTTTTGAACTTCTGGCCTCCAGAGCCGTGACACAATACATTTCCATCATTTAAACCAACTCGTTTGTGGTCCTTGGTTACAGCTGCCCTGCAAACTATGACGCGCCTTAATTTTCTTATTGGTACAATGGAGACAATAATAGTTCCTCTCCTAGAGAGTCACTGCGAGAATTTTAAACAAGATTTTGATTGTGACATTCTTCAGATATAAAATCTTACTTTTTAGTACTTCTGTGGGAAGATACAGAGAAGTATGGAATGGCCTTAGACTTCCTGAGTTGGAGGGACCTTTAGAGACTTTGAACTCACTCTTTGGGTTCAGAGGAGGAGACAGAGGTTCAAAGGAGAAATGATTTGTTCACGGTCATTGGAGCAGAGAGTGGTGAAGTAAGAACTGAATTCTGGGTCTTCTGATCTCTGCCAAATGCTCCTTCAGATGCATCGCAGTTCCTCCCTTCTGGGAGCTGATGATATGATTGGAAACAAGACATACGTACATATCATGTAGGATCACTAAAGATTCCATGCCGTGTACAGGGGCTGGGGAGGTGCCCAGATAGTGAGGCTTGGGAGGGTGGAGGAGATGGAAGCCTGGGGGGCCTGGGAGGCGGGCAGGGAAGGCTTCTGGGAGGTGATAGGACTTGAAGTCTCGGTTTCAGCACAGAGAAGGGGAGGGCAGTGGCAATGGCAGGGGAGAGGACAATATAAACCTAGGTGGGAGGGGGGTGCAGGGAGGGCTGAAGAATAGAGTGTTCCATAGAACAGATGAATCAGTGAGGTCTGTTTAACCAGTCCCCTATTGGTGTCCACAAAGGTTTCTTCACACACACACACACACCCTTTTTTTTTTCTATTACAAAGGGTGCTATACTGAACATCCTTACACTTGCCTCTATGGATCTGTGTATTTTGCTGGCTGTGAAGTCCTTCTAGAGAAGAGAGGTTGGGTTGAGGCTGAAAAGGTATACTGGGCCTGATCTTTGGAGTGGGGTGGGATTTGGGGGGTTTGAATGCTGCAGTGATGCACTGACTTAATTCCTCAGGTCAGGATGGCTCAATTTCAGTCATTTGCTCACCCCATTTACCAATTCTAGCCTAACCACATGCTAATTATATTGTTATTGACCTAATTTAAATTTCAATCCCTGACTTATAAACTTTTAAATTTACTTTTGAAAACTTTATATCACTATACTGAAAAGTCAGTACTAACGGCAATAAGTGAAAGATAACTATCAAAACAAATTCAGTGATAACCCAACAATATCATTAAATACAGCTAGACAAATGCCCGCCAGAGGTTGAGCAGAAGGCCTGGTTCTTTCTGGTTTAAAAAAAAAAGGGAGATTATCAAGTGTTAAATATGCATGTTTACATAGACTGTGACAGAGCTGAAAATGGAATAGCTTTCTCAGCATGCGAGTCAAAGAGATGACACTACCAAGGCATGCATCTAGCAAGAAGTGGCTTGCAGACCCTGCCTAATTGGGAGCCCCACCCTCTGAAGGCTGTTACTAAAATGAGAGTGAGCGCTTTCCTGGGGTGGTTTGACTGTACCGGGTTCCAGAGGAGGGAGATCGGCCAGATGATCAAAGGCTGTCCTGCCTTTTCATAGACTTTGGTTGTCTGCTGTGGGAACAATAGGACCAAGGCGGCCCCCCAGCCTGAGCAGAGCAGGTCTTGCCCTGGCCTCCTGAGTCCTGGCTGCAGACACACCTCGTGGCATTACCTGCTGTTGGCACTGCAGTCTGCTGTCAGGGCTGGCTTTGAGAGCATGGGACCTGCACAGGTGCCACACCTGCCTGATGCTCTGTTGTCATCTGTACACGCTCATGGGTAAAAACAGGGAGCGGGTCTCTGTGTACCCATGTTGAAAGAGCTCCAGGACACATTTTAAGAGAAAAAAAGTAAGTTATAGAACAATATGAGTAGTATGATACAGTCAACAACAAACAATTATACAATTGTTAGGTATACAGCAAGTCTTTTTAAATGTTTTAAAGTTTTATATATGTGTGTGTGTGTTTATTTATATTTATCTTATTATTCCATTTTCCCTCTGTTGGCTGGTTGGTTGTACATCCTTTTATAGATATAAAAAAGATATATATAGATCTTCTAGAATTAGCCTAGAGATAGAACAGGCACCCTTGATTTATTAACATTTACTAAACATTTGTATTTTTACCCCCTTCCTGGACAATGCAAGGACCTTAGAACATTCTAACTCCATTTACCCCCTTCCTGACTCATATGCTATTGTGTATGCATTTTAATGTTCTCTATGTATTTTAAACATCAGTTTTATTGTTATATACAATGAAGATTCATTTGTATTTACCCGTATTTCCCTTTCTATTGCTTTTCTTTCCTTCCTGAATATCCAAGCTTCCATCTGGGACCATTTTCCTTCTGCCTGAAGCATCCCCTTTATATTTATTTATACTTTGAGCCATTCAGATGGTTCACAATTCAAAAGTAGGGAAGTATTCCATGATACCCTTGTCTCTCTCACCCCCGGCCCCAAGCCAAACGCTACGTATTTCCATATGTACAGAGATAGACACAGGACATTACTTGGAAGGATACACACCAAATTGAGAACAGTTGTTTGTCTTCATGGTCTGAAATGTTTGTGATGATATGTGTTCCTGTTTCCTCTGAGCAAAGAAAAAGAAAGTCAGGGCCCGGGACAGGCAGCCAGGAGACCCAGCCTCTTCTGGCTGACAATCTTACTGTGTCCCACAGTTCACAGCCTCCCTGCAGTACACGCCTCCCCCTTTGATCCCGAACACAGCCACGGGGGCCAGGAGGGACAAGATTTCCCATTCCCAGGACAGCTAATGACCATGACTCCCATTTTCGTGAGCACTTACTATATGCCAGGCACCAGTTTATATTCATCAACATGACACCATGATGTTAGTATCGTCACCATTTAACAGATTTGGCCAACTGAGGCAAAAAGAAGTTAGGTAGCCCACCCCAGGGGCAGAGACAGGATTCAAAACCAAACCCAAACAGCCACCTTCAGAGCGTACACTATTACTAACCCTATTTTACAGATGAGGAAACTGAGGCCACAAAAGTTGGGACCATATGCTCAGAGTCATTGTGCTGGTTTGGAAGGATGTATGTCCCCTAGAAAAGCCATGTTTTAATCTAAATCCCATTTCTTAAAGGCAGAATAATTCAATACTGTATGTTTGAAACTGTAATCAGATCATCTCCCTGGAGATGTGATTTAATCAATAGTGGTTGTTAAGCTGTATTAGGTGACGAAATGTCTCCACCCATTTAGGTGGGTCTTGATTAGTTTCTGAAGTCCTATAAAAGAGGAAACATTTTGGAGAATGAAAGCGATTCAGAGAGAGCAGAGCAGAACGACATAGCATGAGAAGCAGAGTCCACCAGCCAGCGAACTTTGAAGATGAAGAAGGAAAATGCCTCCTGGGGAGCTTCATGAAACAGGAAGCCAGGAGAAGAAGCTAGCAGATGATACCGTGTTCGCCATGTGCCCTTCCAGATGAGAGAGGAACCCTGACTGTGTTCACCATGTGCCTTTCCAGATGAGAGAGAAGCCCTGACTGTGTTCATCATGTGCCTTCTCACTTGAGAGAGAAACCCTGAACTTCATCGGCCTTCTTGAACCAAGGTATCTTTCCCTGGATGCCTTTGATTGGACATTTCTATAGACTTGCTGTAATTAGGACATTTTCTTGGCCTTAGAACTATAAACTAGCAACTTATTAAATTTCCCTTTTTTAAAAGCCATTCCGTTTCTGGTATGTTGCATTCTAGCAGCTAGCAAACTAGAACAGTCATAGACTCAGCAGTGGCAGAGTAAGCACAGACATCCATATGTTCTAAGGCCAAATCCATTCCCCCTACCCCAGCCCAGACCAGTGGTTCCTTTCTGCATAATAGAATCACCCAAGGAGCTTTCAAAATTTCATGTCCAGATGCTAACCACACCAATCAAACTGAATCTCTAATTCCATTTTTACACCCCCACCCAACCTCCCAGAGAGATTCTAAAGGGTAGCCAGGGAAATAAAAAAACATTCCCTGGCCCACGGGTGGGCCAGACTTGAGTTAGACTGCCTGGGTAATTTAATCTAGACTGGGCCCCTTACTAGCTATGTGACCTTGGGCAACTTGCTTTACATTTCTGTACTGCCTCAGTTTCCTCAATTGTCAGGTTGGATAAATAATTATAGTGTCTTCTTCATGTGAGGTATGAATGAAATAATCCACACAAAGTAGTTGAAACAGTGCCTGGCACAAAATCAGCTTGAAATAAATGCTAGCAATCTTATTACTACTATTATTATTATGAATTTGCTGTGTGACTTTGTATAGAGCCTGTCCTTCTCTGGGCCTCAGGGCCTCCATCTGTGTGTATATCTAGCGGTTTGGATTGCATGGTCTTGAAAGGTGCCTTCCAGCTCTGATGTCCCCATGCCAGTAATTATCTGGCTGGATCTCAGGCCTTCTCCGCCTGCAGAAGCCCAGCCTTGCCACTTTGTGCAGAGGCTGCAGCACACACGTGCTTGGAGAACCAGGGACTGGCTTGTGGGGGATGAATCTGGCCTCAGATTACGGTGTCGATGCCTCTTGTGCCAGGACATGCTGGGATGTGCAGAAATCGCCCACTGGGAGATGGTGGTTGTCAAGGCTCCAGCTGCCCCAGAGAGAGGCAGAGGATCCTGGATAGAGGACCCCTTGAAGAGGCGGGCCAGGGGGAGCCCAGGCAGACTTGGGACCCCTGCCCACTTCTTGCCAGTGCCCAGGGCACTTGGTGCCAGTCCTTGTCACCAAACGCCATTCTGCACCAATGCATAATTCATGCCCCTATGTGCCAATCCGTGCCAGCTTTAATTAGCTTCTAACTTTTTGTCATTCGTTTTGCTATGAACACCTTATAAATAAATGATGGGACAGGAGACCAGGCAGTGGGGCAGGGATGTGAAGGAGGAATTCTCTCTCCGTAGGCCAAATTAGGGATGGGGTAAGCATCCAAGGTTGGGCTCAGGGATACCCATGCCTCTCGGGTGTTTCTGGGGTGCCCTCTCCACTGCAGAGGAGTGTCTCAGCCCACCTTGGTAGCCTCCCCAGCCTCGCTCTTTCACGAGCCATGTTGAGCTGCCACAGCTGTGCCAGGCTCCAAGGGCCCACAAACCAAGCTCAGGAGCACACGTGTTTGGTTTATGGTGGCAGGCACTGTCCCGGGAGAGAGTGGGCAGGCAGGCTGAGGACGCATCGACAGGAAGCAACAAACAGCTTTTACCAGATCAGGGATGGGAATCTGGGGGTAGGGGTGGGCAGGAAACAGTGCCTGGTTGTGAGGTGGGAAAGGGAAGCTGTTATGGAAGACACCCAGAGGAGGGAGGCGTTCATGTGCTTTAAAAATAATAGTCGGACCTCATGGTGGGAAGAGACTTGGACGTGAGTGTTGGTTTGTGCTTTTCAGTTTATAAAGCACATTAGTGTGCGTTTCCATTTCCAACTTGAGCAGCCACGTTGGGTGGTGCTCAGGGAGGCTGGGGCTATTGTGCCCATTTACACTTGAGGAAATGGAGGCTCGGAGAAGCTGGCTAAGGCCCAGGTCTGTTGCATCCTGGACTAGTGAGGTTTGCATCACACCGCACCATCTCTCTTCCATTTCCCTGCTGCAGGACAGAAAGCACCCCAATGAGGCCCAAACGCTGAGGTGCAATCAAATCTAATCCCAGGTGGTTTAACAGGCTGGGCACATTTAAAACAACAGATTTGCATTCCTTCCCTCTCTCCTTACAGCTTCCTCCCAATCTCTCTTTCTTCCTCCCTCCCTCCTTCCTTCTTCATTCATTGAGAGGCCAGTGAGAAGCTGGTTATTGGGTGTTTGAGGTATACAAAAATAAGAAGGGGAGCTGCCCTTTCTCCAAAATGTCTGCCCAGGACTTCCCTGAGACGAAGCACTGTCTTCTCCTCTTCATCCTCCAGTCCATCATGCTTTTCCCTGCTGTGCGTCTTCCCCTCCAGGCTTGCCCTCCACCCCACACCCAGTATTGCTTGCTGACCGAAACCCAAGGCCCCTGGTGTGGCATCGCAGGCCCTTCAGTATCCAGCCCTTGCTCACCGTCTGGAATCAACTTTCCCCTCTGCCCAACATGCTTCCATGTCCAGTCCTGCTGCACTAATTGCGACTCTAAACCATTTGATGCCTGTGTGACTTTGCATACAAGCAGGTTCCTTGACCTTTTCTTGCCGGGGACATTCATCTCTCAAGGTTCTGCTTAAGTAGTCCCTCCTACTTGAAGTCTTTCCTGATCTCCTTGGTCAGGGTGGACTGCACTCTTCTTGGGCTCCCTGCTGAACCTGGTGCTGGCCTCAAGGATAGCTTTATCACAGTTTCCCAACTGTTTCTGAATCTGTCTCTTCAACTGGGCCGTTGCCTCTCTGAGGACTGAAATAATGTCTTAAATTTCTCTGTGTCTCTCAGCACCCAGCCCAGAGACTGGCTTGGTGGACCCTTTAAGAATGCTTGTTAGATGGCTGAACAAGACCTAGCCCCTGCCTCTGAGAATATTAAAATCAAATATATCTCTGAGCTGAAGAGGAACTTAAACCCATTGCAGACGTGTGGTTACTTCTGAAGATATCTGAACAAAACGTCCTGAATAAGGCAGGAGTCAGTATATTCATTGTTTCTTTCTCTTTCTTTTTCCTTCACTTTTGGCAAGGGGGCAATGCTGATACCGTGTCTCACTCTGATACTGGGCAATCACCTTAAGAGTCATCATATGGTCCATGTCAAACAGAATTCTCAAGGTAGCCGGCAACAGAAAGGAACTCTGGCTAACTGAGGCAAAAATGAAATTTCTTGGTGAGATAAAGGGGTGGGGGGCGGGGGGCTTGCAGAATCAACCACAAGGCAGGAAGACAAGGTCAAGAAAACCAATGGGAACCAAAGGAGATTGGTAAGCAAAAATGCAGTCAAAGACTCAGCCCAGGTCTCAGGAGCCACTGGGTCAGGGCTCGGTACTTTGCATAATTCCTAAATTATTCCTTTCTGTGATCCTCTTCAACAAAGCTGAGAGTGGAGCTTCTGATTGCTAGCCTCTGTCATGTGCTTGTGCCCGGGGTAGGAGGAGCAGGGGAGTGCCAGGACAAGGGAGGAATTCCCTTTTAACATTAGCAATTAAAGCAGACCCTGGTTCTATCTCTTACTTTGTACAGTGGGGTGCTTACCCGGTAACCCCCAGGAGAGGGGACCAGGAGATGCTGGTCCCTTGAGGAGAGCAAGAACATCTTTATGGTTCTTTAGGTTATCAAAGTGCTTTCACACCCTACCCCAGGAGGCAGGCTGGGCAGGCACCGTGTTTTCGAGTGCTGAAGTAGAAAACAAAGTTCAGAGAGTTTAAATGACTTATCCAAAACCACAAAAGGTGGTAAGCGATGACTTTCCATCACACTGGTCCACCTTCCCTGATGCCCTTGGGGAAAATCATTATTTATTTGTAATTGAAGTGGCCTCCTCTTTTCCTCTATTGCCTTCCAATCAATTCCTCATTTTTCTAACTACAAATCAGATCATGTCAGCCCTATCCCAACCCCTGCTTTGATGCTTTGACTCAGGATAAAGACCAAACCCTGATCAAGGTTAACAAAGTCCTGCTCCCATCCATGCTTTACTTTCACCATGCTCCCCATCCTCTCTGTGCTTTAGCCTCTCTGGCGTTCCTTTAGTTCCTCATATATGCCAGCTCCTTCCCACCATAGGACCTCTGCTGTTTCTCCTACCTAAAACTCTAGCCTCTTTCCATTACTCATCCTTTAGATCGCAGCTCAGTGTCACTTCCTCCAGGAAGCCTTCTCTGATCCTCCAGCCTAGGTGCCATTTAAGCACTTTCCTTCCTATAACTGATTGCTGCTGTATTTTTACGTGTTTGTGTGATTCATTGATTGATGTCTGGTACCTGCACTAGAGGAGGTCCAGGAGGCACGGGCACCAAGCCTGCTATTTTGTTCCCCATCACATTCCCTGAACTTATTTAGGTTGCTGACATATAGTGGCAATATGAACGAATGAATGAATAGTGAAGAACTGAAGCTTTGGAATCGGCAGATTCTGGGTTCAATACCTGGCTCCAACACATGGGCAACTCTCACCTCCCTAAAGCCTGTTTTCTTACTGTCAAAGGGGATAATGACAAGACCTACTGGAAAGGCTGTGTTGAGTGTGGCAAGAGTTGAGGCCCCAAGGCTCAGCCCAGAGCCTGCCTTCAGACAGCTATTGTCAATAGGCTGACTGGAACAGTGACAGGTCCAGAAATCCTTAGGAGGAATACTTGGAAAAGTTCAGAATATTCAGCCTGGGGAAGCAAATATCAAGGGCAGGGAAAGATTCACTTCAACTATCTTAAGTGCCAGGTCTATTAAATATGAACTCTAAAGGCCTAGACAAGGAAGTTTAAGTGTGCGAGATTTTTTGTCAGGGCTTTTCCCCCCTTTTTAACAGGGGGAAAGTGGAACCAGCTGTCTCAAGAAATTGTGAGGTCCTGGTCCCCATAGGTGTGCAAAACGAAGCTGGGACACCATCCCTCAGGGGTGCTGCAGAAGGGCTTTCCGCATGGGCAAAGGTTCCCAGGTGATCTCAAGGGTCTCTTCCAATCCGAGGTCCCGGATCGGAAAGCATTTGGGGGCATTTTGGGTTCGATCGATGGAGGGGGCGCAGGTGGGAGCACATAAGTGCGGCTGGCAAAGGTAGCTGGTTGGAGAGAAGCACCCAACGTGGAGCCCAGGGGTTCGAGCCCTACTCGGCGCTCAGCGACTCTGGGAGCAGAGAGGGGGCGCTTAAAGCCTGCAGATGGCGCGGGCTCCCCTAGGCCGAGCGCCCGCCCGTTCGCTCCGGTTTCCCTGGAGCGTCTCCCGGTACGGCCCGAGGCGCGGAGCCGGCGGGAGGCTGGCGGGGCCCTGGAACCTCACCCCTCCGCGCGCCCCCCGGCGGGGCGGCGGGCGGCCCTGCGGGGCACGGGGCCGCAACACACCTGAGGCCGCTTCCGCTGGCTTCCTTCCCCGGCCCTCTGGGGGATTGGTCGAGTTGCCACAGCAGCCGGTGCCATGACATCGGCAGAGGGCAGCTTCGGCAGCACTGAAATAGTCATGCCCTAAGCTCCAAGCCTGGCTCCGCGCCGCTCCCGGGGGTCCGGGCGGGGCCTGAGGTCGGGGGGCGCAGGGGTCCCGGCGGCCTCACGCTGGGGTTGCCGCGAGGTGCGGCGGGGCGAGCGGGGGCTGGGCGAGGCGGGAGGTGAGGGAGGGAGCGTCAGGAGGCGGGGTCTGGGCGGCGGGGACCGAGCGGGGCGGAGGAAGGAGGGAAAGTTGATCGCGGACTTGAGCGGCGGCGGCGGCGGCTCGAGAGCGAGGGGCGCGGGCGGCGATGCTCTGCGAAAGGACGCGTCCGACAGCGGCCGGGCGGTGATCCGAACCGAGCGGGGTGGCCTGGCCCCGGGCATGGAGCGCGAGGGTGCCGAGCCCCGGGACATTTGGGGCGCGCCTCGTCCGAGCCCGCGGCGCGCCTGAAGTTGCGGCCAGCAAGCGGCAAGCAGGCGGCCGGCGGGGACCCCAGGGCGGCCGGCGCACCGCGGATGAGCCTTCGCGCCAGCGGCGAGACGCGGCGGCCGGGGCCAGAGCAGGCGGCCGGAGGGGGCCGATCCCGCGCAGAGCAGAGCCCGAGGCGCGGCGCGGCGCCGCTCCGCACACGGTACCGCGAGCCTCGCACCGCGCCTTCCCTCCCCGCTCTCCCCGCGCGGTTCGCCCGTCGCGCCGCGGAAAAGTTGGAGCTGCGGGGTCGAGACCGCAACCGCCGAACCACTTGTTCCCGGCGCGGCGGGTCGCCCGCGGCGTCCACCCCGAGCCTCCTCGGGTCCCAGGTCCCTGTCCCGGCTTCTCCGCGGGGTTCCGAGCCCGCGGCGGGACACGCGGGAACTTTGATCCCGGGGAAGTCGAATTCCCTCAGCGCGGGCCTTGGGCGGACAGGCCTCTCCCCCTCCCCGGGCACGCGCGCACTCTTGTTCCTGGGACCGCGAACGTCCCAGGGCTTTGCTCCCCGCTCCTCAGAGAGCCGCCGGGTCGGGAGTGGGGAGAATTGCGAGGGCAAAGAGGAGCTGGGATTCAATCCAGTCCCCTTCTGCGCTGTGGGTTCCTATTCGGGCAGCGAAGGTAGGGTGGGCGGCGGCGCAGGAGGGACCTGAAGGCACGTAGCTCCCCCGCCTCGATCACCTCTGTGTGCCCGGGGGAGGCCTTACGGGACTCCTGTCACCTCCTCAATCCAGTCGGGTTATGGCAGAAGCGTCCCTCGCGGAACCTGCAGCCCAGCCTGGTTCGCGCCTCGCCTCCCCGGCCCCAGGGCTGGCCCGCGGCGGGCCGTGCTGGCAGTTCCCAGGCGCCGGCGCTCGAGAGCGCTGCCCCTGGTTTCCCCGGCAGGTCAGCCCTGGCCGCGCGCGGAGCCCACGCGTGCCAAGGCGGAGAGGCGGCGCCGGCCCCCGGCACTCAGTGCCATGCTTTCCCGGGGCGGGCACCTGGAGCGGCTGCTTCGGTGCGGCGAGCAGAGATCCGATGCCCCTGCCGCTGGCCGCCGCCCTGCTGCGACCCCAGCCCAGCCCAGGCGCTGTCAGCGGCCCAGTGGAGGGAAATTAGCCTTCTCAGCGTAATAACCCGTCCCGCCTCCCGGTAATTCGCAGAGCAGGGCCTGCCAGTTCAATATACTTTACCCTCTCGGACTAGACCAGGCACTGATTCTAGCTTCCCAGCCTCTTAGCAAGCGCTCTCCAATTTGGATTTTGAAATTAGCTGGAAAGACCCGTGGGGATGGAGTGGGATGTGTGTGTGTGTGTGTATGGGTGGAGTCAGACCCTTACCTGGAGAAGCATTAGGCTGTGCTGGTATGGGGTATAGGATGGTTGGGGCATTAAGGCCTGGTTGGGGCCAGGTGCGAGGTGCTGATGAGTCAGCCCATGGTGGGGGGAGCTGGATTGGAATTAACGTTTGGTTCGTGGTGCAGGGGTAGGCGCACTGCAGGCAGCACCTCTGGGGGTGGGGGAGACCAGATGTCACCCTGCAGAGGATGGGACCAGGAGGAGGTCCTTTGGCTGGGGAAACAGCATGCTTGGCACTGTCTGTTTCTCCAGGGCTGGGGAGGGTGGGAAAAGGAGAGTGTCTGCATGGCAGAGAGCCAGAGTACCCTGCAGGCTGAGAAGGTGGCACTACACTAGTGACTGTTATTAGCTGGGAGGCTCTGCTCTGGGTGCTGGAGGAGAGCAGTGAAGGGGTGGGAGGCCCAGAGATGGCATTCTAGCCTTGCCTGGGTGGGGTCCTGGACACTTGTACATCTTGGCCTTCTTGACCCAGACGCTTGGGCTCCTTGCATCTGCTCGCTGAAGGGCTTGATTTGAGGGTTATGTTGTAGATGGCCCTGGTTGCCTCCCAGATACCTCCCCACCCAAAAGCTATCTTACCAGTAGTTACACCATTTGAGTTTAATCTCGTTGAGCTAAATATTTTAAAGGGCACCTTTGTGACGCCCCAACTTAAAGTGTGCATGCTTCTGGGCAGGGAAGGTCTAGCAGAGCCCTTGCTAGTATAAGTGTGGCCTGTGGACAGGTGGCATCGGCATTACTTAGAGGTTTGTTAGAAATGCAGAATCTTGGGCCCCATCTCACACCTCCTGCATCAGAATCTGTATTTTGGCAAGATCCTTGAGCAAATCCGGTGCACAATAAAGTTTCAGGAGCTTTGGTCCACTGCATCTTTGAGGGAATGAACATTTTTCAGCCTCTTGGTGAAGAAAGGTGGTCAGATACAGCAGTGGGTGAGAACAAGACCTGAACTTTCCTCTCTGGATGCTGGTGTGGGGTTGAGTCCACCTCTATGTTAATAACAGGAATGGTATATGGGAGCTTTATTTTCTGCATGATTTTTCCATAAACCTGCAAGTTCTCTAATAAAAAAAATTATATAGATAGATAGATAAAGAGTCCAGCTTTGGCCCCGTGGTGCTGCACCCCACTAATGCCATGAGGGCCCTCTGGGTTTTAGGAGCTTTAAATGGATGGAGTAGCAGCTCAGCTCTTTGTTGAATTAAAATGCTTCTAGGCGTGCTACATACTGGCCTGTAGGAAGTGGACAGAAGGACAGGTTTCCAGAGGCTGGATGTGTACTCTGCCTCTAGGAGGTCTAGGACTGGGTGATGCTGTCCCCCAGGAAAAGGAATTAAGCACCTATCCTCCACTTTGTCTGTCCCTCCCAGCCAAGTGGAAGGTCCCATTGGTAATATCTCTCAGTAGCCACAGGACTTATGCAGAGAGCGCGACATAATTCTAAGTTGGGAAAGCCCACTCAGGCATAGTGACTAAGCTCCATCCCTCCCTGTCCCCCAGCTGGAGGACTTTGTCAGGCTATGGAGGCAGGTCACCCCCCTGGTCCTGAAGCCATTAGGGCTGATCTGATAATTGGGGGTCTGAAGGTTGGTGGGAAGCTTGGATTAGAGGCCTGGTAGGCCTATGTGATCATGGGTCCCACCCAGCCCTGCCAAAAGATGATGACTTTTCCCCTAAATTGGGTTCTTTGCCAGAAAGATTACACCTTGGCCAAGGTGTGACTTGGCAGTGGAAGGACATGTATTAGCATGTTCGTGGGTTTCACTGACATGACATTCATGTCAATGAGTTCAGAAATAATTAATAAAAGTCTTACTGTTTCTTGAACTCTGGAGTTTTAAAAAATTCAATGTTTTTACTTGTAAAGATTTTTAAAAAAAAATAGCATAATTGCCTGTGAACTCAATGACTGCAGACTCAATTATAGTTTTATTTTTAAAATTCATTTTGTTTTGAGCCTTGATCTGAGTTCTTCTTGTCCCTTAATAGGTAGGCAAAGTCATTCACAAGTGGGACCCTGCTGGATAGGTTATTTCAGGATGGGAGCATTTTGTCTCCAGTAGAAGAGAAGTGGGGATCAGAGTATGCTCTTCTGTACCCGGGTCTTGTACTTTAATGTGGGCGATACTGAAATTGCTCAGAAATCACATCCCCTAGGAAGCCTCCCTCTCTGATTCAGTGGAGTGGGGATGAGTTGGTTTGGGTAGTTGCCTCTCCAGTCTGTGCTCCTCTCTGTCACTGTCCTTCCAGGTTGCTTTCTTTTTTTTTTTTGAGGGATGGGGAGTGCATGGGCTAGGAATCGAATCCAGGTCTCCCACATGGCAGGGGAAAATTTTCCGCCACTGAACTACCCTTGCACCCCACCTCAGGTTGCTTTTTAGTACTGTTTTGGTCTGGCCCCTCGCCGGCCTGTGAGCATTTCCTGGACATGAACTGTGTGTCTTATTCCTCCTTGCATCCTTAGTACTTGCGGAGGTTGAATTGGTGCTCAGTAACTGTTCATTGACTTAATGGGCTATTGCCAGGTAATCAATCATTCCACCCCCTTCTCTAGCCCCATTGTCAACTGATCGTGAGCGCACCGAGCGTGTGCTGTGCCTGTAACCAGCTTTAACTATTCGTGTTGGTAAATTTCAAAACTGGGGGCTAATGCCCACACCGCCACACTCTGGGCTCTAAGCACACACCCGGAGTAGAGATTGAAATGCCAAGAGGCACTAGGATGAACAGAAGAGGAAAGCGGAGCCAAGTGTGAGGCAATAGGGAGTGATGGGGATTGCGGAGAACTGACGCACACAGGCCCCATATGAAAGGGGCAACAGTAGACAAAATCTATCTCTGTGATAGAAATCAAAATAAGGTACATCTGAGGACAGTAATGACTGGAGTACAAAGGGACTTTCTGCAGTCCTGCAAATGTCTGTATCTTGATCCAAATGTCTACGGCAATGGCAGATGATGATTTTTGCAGTAGAGCCAATTCAGAAAAATTTGGAACATTTCTGGCCCTTGTTTATTTTGATTCAATATGAAAAGAGCTTTATTGACTCCCATAGGGCAGAAAATGCATACTCTTACCAGCTTTATAGACCAGAAGGGTATCAGTGAGAAATTGGCATATTTAAGAAGGAGCCTCACGGACCCTGATTTCTCTAGTCTTTCACTCTTGAAATTTGATCTCGATCTGTCATGAGAGTGGGCCAGGTGGCTGCTGCTCCTCGCTGGTCCATCTATATGTGTGTGTGCCTTGGGGTTTGTGTCCTCGAGCTCTCAGGGGCTGGCATTACCGAGAGGAGTGTGAATGTCAGCGTCCTTCCTCAGCTCCGGGAGCTGCAGGCTGTGTTGCTGAGGATGGCACAGCAGGCTCAGGTTTAGCATTCACATTTCTTACATTTCCTTTGCATATTCTCAGCCCCTCTCAAGTGTTGGTTATTACTGTGATCATAACCCATACCCTTTGTGAGTTTTGTAAGGCAGCTTGGAGATAGACTAGGGAATGGAACACCCATTCTTCCACTCTGGAGCTCTGAAGCCTTGGGTCAACCATATAACCTCACCCGGTCTTGGTTTTCTCATCTGTAAGATAGAAATAATTTTCATTACCTCATGGGCTTGCTTATTTTGAAAACTTGACAATCCTATACGTTCATAGATTAAATACGGCCTGAAGGTATGTGCATATGCTTTTTCATTTTGAATTAGTTACTAGCAACATTAAAAATCCCAGCAGTTCACAAAAAAATCTAGATTTCTGGCATCTCTTATTAAAACTGGCAATGTTAAGTCTGTGTTACTAATTGGCGATTGTTGGTTGGAGCTGAGCTGCAGCTGCCCCTTTTATTTATTTGTATTTTTTTGTTTATTTAAAACATTACTTAATTGAAGAATACAAATATAATGAGATAAACAGATCTTAAATGAAATTGGCGAATTTTTACGTACGTAGACCTGTGTGACCATCACCCAGATGGAGATACAGAACATTTCTAGGGCCTTTGCAGGCTCCCTCACGGCCCTCCCCAGGCAATACTATCCCATTACTGAAGTAACTACTATTCTGACTTCATTCTTCTTTTACACAGATGAGTTTTGCCTACAGGCTCCCTTAAGATTTAGGTGAGCTCATGGATTTCATTTCTCCACTGTCCCCACCACTCCCTGTTGTTTCACATCTGACCCTACTTTACTCATTTGCAGTAGCTCTTTGAGCATATGAACTAGTGGCCTCAACTCCAAGGGCTGGAAGAGTGCTTAGAACCCATCTAGTCCTCCCTTCTCGTTTTATAGGTGAGGAAATGAGTGGGGAGTGGGCTTGTCCATGGACCAGAGTGGGGAGTGGGCTTGTCCAAGGCTCTCAGATAAAGCTGGGCCTGGGTGGCGGCGAGTTCAGGGCAGAACCCTGCTCCTCCCACCCCAGTGTGAGACGTGTTGGGGAATGACAGGCAGGCACCCTTCTCCCTGGCCCCAGTGGTCTGGCCCAGGCCCTGCAATCACAGTCACAAGAACCCCCTGCAGGCTGATCAGCCTAAGAGGAAACGAGTCTTTTCTGGCCTGTGCCTCCTTGGAGATGCATCTTCCTTGAAGCAGGCTGTTAGCGGTACTACATGCTTTAAAGGCCGTGCTCCATTTGGAGAGGACCTAAGATGCCATTTGTGACAAGGACCCAGCTTACCACCTTGATTGTGTCTGTTTCTGAAAGAAGGCTGTAATTTGGGAGCCAGTGAAAGTGAGGGAGAGAGGGAAGTAAAGGAGGAAGCCAGAGAGAGAGAGGAAGGAAGAAGGAAGAAAAAAAAGGGCAGTTGTGACCCAGTCTGGGAATCCATTTGTATAACTGGATGTATCTCCAATGAATGCCTGCTTTTCCTGGCTTCCCTAGGGTTTGGGTGAGGATAGTCTAGGTCCCTTTAGCTCTGCCCCATTTCTCTGTTGTTTTTCGCTTGTAGAGATAGGAGCTTTGGGTCCTGTCCTGGGCTTTCCCAGGGCTTCACTCCCTTCCATCGCCCACATCCCTTTCTGCTCTGGTCTGGCCCTTGCCCCAGGAGGGAGCTGATCTTGCCCTTCTTTCTTGGGGCCAGCAGAGCTGATGTTATCTCCAGGAAGTCAAGGGTTACCTCTGCCCCTTCTGCAGGGGCCTAGGGCTTTGTCCTAGAAGGAGATGCGTGAGTGGGCCGACACTAGAAGTACCAGCACATAATGGGCAGTGGGGCAGGGGGTCCTTCCAACCAGTCCTTCTTTGTGCTTTAAGGTTCCATGTCCCCTGTTGGGGGCAGCCCTTCATTCAGTCTACCAGTATTGACTTACATAACTACCTTAAGTGCAATTATTAAGGTCAGGAAATTTAACAGTAATATAAAGCTTACATTCTATATTTCAGTTTTCTCATATGTGTCAGTAATGTCCTTTTGTGTCTTTTCTCCCCATTCTTAGATTCCATCAAGGATTATGTATTGTATTTAATTGTTATTATTTCTTTAGTTGTTCTTTTTTTTAACTTTTTTTTATTGTGTAGTATAACAAATATACAAAGCAAAGAAATAAAAAAGTAATAGTTTTCAAAGCACTCTTCAACAAGTAGTTACAAGGACAGATCCCAGAGTTCGTCATGGGCTACCATAAGATCCTCTCACATTTTTCCTTCTAGCTGCTCCAGAATATAGAGGCTAAAGGGCTTAAATCATTTTTTATCATCACAATCAACTTTTATCCTTCTTTTTTTGCGAAAAATAACATATATACAAAAAAAGCCATAAATTTCAAAGCACAGCACCACGATTACTTGTAGAACATATTTCAGAGTTTGACATGGGTTACAATTTCTCAATTTTAGGTTTTTACTTCTAGCTGCTATAAAGTACTGGAGACTAAAAGAGATATCAATTTAATGATTCAGCATTCATATTCATTTGTTAAATCCTATCTTCTCTGTATAATCCCACCATCACCTTTGATCTTTCCATACCTCTCTTTAGGGGTGTTTGGGCTATGGTGATTCTGAATTTTTGCTATTGGAAGGTCTGTCACTAATATGGGGTAGGGAGATGGAACTATCCGAAGTTCTGGAGAGGCTGAGCTAGGTTTCAGGACTTACCTGGACCAGGGACCCATCTGTAAGTTGTAGGTTTCTGGCAAGTTACTCTAGTGCCTGGAACCCTTGTGGAATCTTATATGTTACCCTAGGTGTTCTTTAGGATTGGCTGCAATGGTCCTGGTTGGTGATTGGCAGGGTATGATAGGTAGCAAGATCTAACTGAAGCTTGTGTAAGAGCAACCTCCAGAGTAGCCACTCGACTCTATTTGAACTCTCTCTGCTACTGATACTTTATTAATTACACTTCTTTTCCCCCTTTTGGTCAGGATGGAATTGTTGATCCCACGGTGCCAGGTCTGGATTCATCCCTGGAAGTCATCTCCCACATTGCCAGGGAGACTTTCACCCCTGGACATATGGGTGGGGGGCAATGATTTCACTTGCAGAGTTGGGCTTAGAGAGACTGAGGCCACATCTGAGCAACAACAAAGGTCCTCCAGAAGTAACTCTTAGGCATGCCTATAGGTAGTCTAAGCTTCTCCGCTACCTACATAAGCTTCACAAGAGTAAGCCTCCTGATCGAGGGCATGGCCTATTGATTTGGGTGTCCCTAAAGTTTGACACAATACTGGGAGATTCCCTGATGATAAGGTTTAATAGTTCCATATTTTTTTCTCCCATCCCTCAGGGGACCTTGCCAATCCTTTTTTTCCCCCCTATTATTTATTTATTTTTAATCCATATGTTTTACTCATCTGTCGATAAGGTAGATAAAAGGAGCATCAGACACAAGGTTTTCACAATCACACAGTCACATCACGAAAGCTGTATCGTTATACAATCATCTTCAAGAAACATGGCTACTGGAACACAGCTCTACATTTTCTGGCAGTTCCCTCCAGCCTCTTTGTTACATCTTAACAAAAAAGGTGATATCTATATAATGCGTAAGAATAACCTCCAGGATAGCCTCTGGATTCTGAAATCACTCAACCATTGACACTTTATTTTGTCTCATTTTACTCTTCCCCCTTTCAGTCAGGAAGCTTTTCTCAATCCCTTGATGCTGAGTCCTAGCTCATTCTAGGATTTCTGTCCCACATTGCCAGGAAGGTCCACACCCCTGGGAGTCATGCCCCATGTAGAGAGGGGGAGGGCAGTGAGTTTGCTTGTCATGTTGGCTGAGAGAGAATGGTCACATCTGAGCAACAAAAGAGGTTCTCTGGGGGTGACTCTTAGGCTTAATTTTAAGTAGGCTTAGCCTATCCTTTGCAGGGTTAAGTTTCATAGGAAGAAACCCTAAGATTTAAAAGTTTAATAGTTCCATATTTTTCTCCCATCCCTCAGGGGACTTTGCCAATACTTTTTGTTTATCTGCTTAATATACTGTAGGATGTATCCAGGCATTACAATAATCTATACAGGATTAAAGGACCTCTTTCTTATTCTGTGCTCCCTGTGCTTCGGTTGTTCAAATGAGCTATACAGACAGGTTGAGTTAGATTATGCACTGCAGAAAATTTCAGTTCCAGACCAAATAAACCTTTCTTCCATTAGTCTCAAAGAGTATGTGTGGTTCTAAAATATAGACACTTTCTTCCTTACCCCTATGTTCTGAATTACTTTAACCCCAACCTGTTCGGTTTCATTCTTATCTCTAAATATAGAGATATTTTTATCTCTATAAAAATAAAACAGCCTCTCAAAATCCAGAAATAACATCACCACTCCAGACTTAATGTGTCTGCTCTAAAAGCTTATAATCTAGGCCCCTGTTTTCTTATAAGCATTTTCTAAAGGTAACCATACCGTGCTTGTACGTTTGTTTCTGGCTTATTTTGTCTCACCAAATGTCCCACATGTTCATTCACATCACTGCATGCCTCACAACTTTGTTCCTTTTTGTAGCAGCACAACCTTTGTTCATGAGTATACACCATCGTTCGCGAATCTACTTCTCCGTCAGTGCATCCTTCAGCCACCTGCATTCATGGGGCATCATGTAGAGGGCCCAAAGTCCACAGTTCATCAAACATTCTCAATTTTAGATCATTTCATTGTTCCTAAGAGAAAGAAAATCAATAAACACACCCTCACCAAATAGGAGATCTAAACCTCTTAACTCTTGTCCCTCCCCCCATTATTTACCCCTGCTGTTGCTGTGGTAGTGCTGATGGTTTCCTTTTGAACATAGCTCATAGCATGCAATAGCAGTTTCCCCGGACTTAAACACTCTTTATACAAGAATCATATCTTTGGAGTAATTCTTGCGAGAATTAATTCATTTCTCTAGTGTGAATCACTGGGACATGTAGGTCTATACAACCCTTTTCAATCTCGTTCATCTTCAATATGGTAATATTACTTACAGACCCACTAGAGAACCTATCTATTCCCTTACATCTATTCTATGTATTATACACTCCTATCTATTCCCTTACATTGGAGTTCAACCTCATTAGCTAACGGTTCACCCATCTCTAGCTTCTGTGTATCTCTAAGTCCCCTATATTCTGTAAGATAAGCCTCTGATTATACCTTTATGCTGGTCATAAGAGTGGAATCATACGGTATCTATCCTTTTTTTTTTTTTGCATGGGCATGCCCTGGGAATCGAACCCTGATCTCTGGCATGGCTGGTGAGAACTCTGCCTGCTGAGCCACCGTGGCCCGCCCAGTATCTATCCTTTTGTGTCTGGCTAACTTCACTAAGCATTATGTCTTCAAGGCTCATCTATCTTGTCATGTGCTTCAGGACGTCATTTTGTCTTACTGCTGCATAATATTCCATCATATGTATATATCACATTTTGTTGATCCACTCGTCTGTTGATGGGCATTTGTTTGTTTCCATCTTTTGGCGATTGTGAATAATGCTGCTATGAACATCGATGTGCAAATCTCTGTTTATGTCATTACTTTCAGCTCTTCTGGGTATATATCAAGTAGTGCTATTGCTGGGTCATAGGGCAACTTGATATTTAGTTTCTTGAGGAATCGCCAAAAGTCTTCCATAGTGGCTGCACCATTATATATTCCCACCAGCAGTGCATAAGTGTCCCAGTTTCTCTACATCCTCTCCAACATTTATAGTCTCCTGTTTGTTTAATAGCAGCCATTCTTATAGGTGTGAGGTGGTATCTCATTGTAGTCTTTATCTGCATTTCCCTTATAGCCAATGAAAATGAGCATCTCTTCATGTACTTTTGAGTCATCTGTATTTGCTCTTCAGAAAAATGTCTATTCATATCTTTAGCCCATTTTGTAATTGGGTTGTTTGTTTTTTGTTGTTGAATTTTTTTATTTCTTTGTATGTATAGGAAATCAAACCTTTGTCCGATATGTGATTTCCAAATGTTTTCTCCCATTGAGTTGGCTGCCTCTTCACCTTTTTGACAAAGTCTTTTGAAGTGCAGAAGCATTTCATTTTGAGAAGTTCCCTTTTATCTGTTTTTTCTTTTGCTGCTTGTGCTTTGGGTGTAAAGTTTAGGATTCTGTCTCCTATTACTAGGTCTTGAAGTTGTTCTCCTATTTTCTTCTAGAAGGTTTATGGTGCTAGTTCTTATATTTAGATGTTTGATCCACTTTGAGTTCATTTTTGTGTAGGGTGTAAGATAAGGGTCCTTTTTCATTCTTTTGGCTATTGATATCCAGTTCTTCCATGCCCAATTATTGAAAAGACTATTTTGTCCCAGTTCAGAGGATTTGGGGGACTTGTCAAAAATCAGTTGACTGCATAGATTTGGTGGTGTATTTCTGCCCTCTTGGTTTGATTCCATTGGTCAGTGCTTCTGTCTTTGTGCCAGTACTATGCTCTTTTGACCACTGTGGCTTTATAATAGGTTTTAAAGTCAGATAGTGTTAATCCTCCCACTTTGTTCTTCTTTTTTAGGATGCTTTTAGCTATCCGGGGTCTCTTTCCCTTCCAGATGAATTTGGTAGTTAGCTTTTCCAAATCTTCAAAGTAGGTTGTTGGAATTTTTATTGGTACTGTGTTGAATCTGTAGATCAATCTGGGGAGAATTGACATTTTAACTATATTTAGCCTTCCTATTCATGAGCAAGGAATGTCTTTCCACCTATTTAGATCTCCTTTGATTTCTTTTAGCAATGTTATGTAGTTTTCTGTGTACAAGTCCTTTACGTCCCTAGTTAAGTTCATTCTGAAGTATTTGATTCTTTTAGTTGCTATATTGAACAGAATTTTTTCCTTAACTGAATCCTCAGCTAGGTCATTGCTTGTGTATAGAAATGTTACTGATTTTTGCACATTAATTTTATATCCTGCCACCTTGCTGAATTTGTTTATTAGCTCAAGTAACTTTGCTGTAGATTTCTCAGGATCTTCCAAATATAATATCATATCATCTGCAAATAATGAGAGGTTTACTTCTTCCTTTCCGGTTTGGATGCCTTTTATTTCTTTGTCCTCCCTGATTGCTCTAGCTAGAACTTCTCGCACAATGTTGAATAATAGTGGTGACAGCAGGCATTCTTGTCTTGTACCTGATCTTAGGGGGAAAGCTTTCAGTCTCTCTCCACTGAGTATGATGCTGGCTATTGGTTTTTCATATATTCCCTTTATCATATTGAGATAGTTACCTTTGATTCCTATCTTTTGGAGTGTTTTTATCAGAAAAGGATGCTGAATTTTGTCGAATGATTTTTCAGCATCAATCGAGATGATCATGTGATTTTTCCCTTTTGATTTGTTAATGTGCTCTATGACATTAATTTAGTTTCTTGTGTTGAACCATCCTTGCATTCCTAGTATAAACCCCACTTGGTCATGGTATTTAATTCTTTTAATGTGCTGTTGGATTCAATTTGCTAATATTTTATTGAGAATTTTCACATCTATGTTCATTAGGGAGATTGGCCTGTAGTTTTCCTTTCTTATAGCATCTTTACCCGGTTTTGGTATTAAAATGATGTTAGCTTCATAAAATGAGTTAGGTAGAGTTCCTTTTACCTCGATTTTTTGGAAAAGTTTGAGCAGGATTGGTGTTAGTTCTTTATGCGATGTTTCATAAAATTCCCCTGTGAAACCATCTGGCCCTGGGCTTTTCTTTTTAGGCAGATTTTTAATGACTAATTGAATTTCTTTACTTGTTGGTTTGTTGAGATCTTCCGTTTCTTTCTGAGTCAGTGTAGCTTGTTTGTGTGTCTCCAGGGATTTGTTGGCGTATAGTTGTTCATATCATCCTCTTATGATTTCTTTTATTTCTTCAGGTTCTGTGGTAACGCACACCTTCTCATTTCTGATTTTATTTGTTTATATCCTCTTTCTTTTTTTCTGTCAGTCTTGTTAGTGGCCCATCAATTTTATTGATTTTCTCAAAGAACCAACTTTTGTTTTTTTTATTCTTTCTATTGTTCGTTTGTTCTCCCATTCATTTATCTCTGCTTTAATTTTTGTTATTTCTCTTCTTCTATTTACTTTGGGGTTAGTTTGCTGTTCTTTCTCAAGTTCCTCCAGATTTGCTGTTAAGTCCTTGATTTTTGCTCTTTCTTTGCTTTTAACATAGGCCTTTAGGGCAATAAATTTC
>PVIY010039540.1:0-23035 GCA_004026745.1 Myrmecophaga tridactyla
CTTACTGGCTATTGCCGTGACTAGACTCTTCTCTGCTTCCAAAGAGGCGGTGTGTCTCTCGTGGGTGCCGTGTCTGTCCTGCAGCTCGTCCTTAGGCAAATCTTGCTCAGTGGGGTAGGGCAGCACAGGAGCTAGGCACGCAGTCTGGGTACCAATCTCGGCGTCACCACTCAGTCGTGTGAGAACATTGGGCCAGTTACCTTAACCTCTCTGTGTCTTGGTTTCTTTGGATAAGATAGAGATTTTCTGTTCCTACCTTGGAGAATTACTGTGGGAATCAAATGAGCGCATGCTGATCAACACAGCCTCAGCCTATCAACAAACGTTCCTCCCCCAATTCCTAGGGTGGAGGCAGGGCGGAGCTACCAATTTGTTTATTTTAATTTTTTTATTGTGGTTCTATATATACATATATATATATCATAACATTTGTCACTTTTAAGTGTGCAATTTGGTGTTGTGCTATTATTATCACCTGCTAGTATTAAAACTTTTCCACTACCCCAAACAGAAACTGTTCACCCACTAAGCATTACGTCCCCCGTCCGCATCTCCCAACCCCCTGGTAATCTCTCATGCACTTTCTGTCTCTCTGAATTTGTATGTTCCAGATATTTCATGTAAGTGGAATCATATATAATATTTGTCCTTTTGTGTCTGGCTTATTTCACTTGACATGACGTCTTCAAGCTTCCTCCATGTTGTTGCATTATCAGGACTTCATTCCTTTTCATGGCTGCATAATATTCCATTGTACCGTTGTGCTGCATTTTGTTGATCCATTCATCTGCTGATGGACCCTGGGGTTGTTTCCACTATTTGACCACTGTGAATAATGCTGCAATGAGCGTGCATGTACAAATGTCCATGTAACTCCTCTCTTTCAATTCTTTGGATCAGACCTCTTTAGGAAGAGAAGTGACAAGTCTGAGTTGACAGGCCTGGCCTGTGGGTCACAGACAAAGTAAATAAAGGTGGTGTAAGATGTCAGCTCAGTGACTACTTAAGCAGAACAATCACAACCTGTTATTAAAAGAGGTGCACAATTTGTTTGGGATGAGCTGCAGAGTGGACAATCCAGCCACAGCTAACTTAGCATCTCTCCGGCTCTCCAGTCATTTTTTCTTTCCAGGAAAAGCATTTGCTCTTTTTTTTTTTTTCTAAAGCTTTGATTTGAAAAAAGCACATTGACACCTTGAACATAGGCAATATCTTTGAGGCTGCTCTGCCAGCTGAGCAGCTGTGTCTTTAGAGTCCCCAGAAGCTCCCTGGCCTTTACTGATTTCAGGAAGTTCCTTACTTTATTGCAACAGATCCCAGACATGGAAGCAGGTTGCCTGCTGCTGCCGTTTTGCAGATGATAATAATGGAAGAACAGAAAGGGTAAGAGTTTTGCTCCTGGGCACACACTGAGAATATTTTGCTGGAATCTGGAGATTTTTTCAAATAAGAGGCGATGGTGTAACTCCTCCCTGTCCACCTGCCCAGGGACAGGAGTCTCCTGCTTGGGGCCCAATACTCCCTCCGTGAGGCCCCTCGGCCTGACCAGGGAAGAGCTTTTAAAATCTTTATTCTGGATTCTCCTGCTTCCTTGTTTCCTCTTTGCCCACCCTCCTGGTTTCCTTGGCACCTGCCTCTGTTCAATCTGGTGCTTCTGGCACCCGGAGGCAGGATGACTTAGAGAAAGAGCAGAAACTTTAGAAGGAGGCATAGAATCCTGGCTCTCCCACTTCCTAGCTGTGTGACCCTGGAAAAGTCACTTGACCTCTCTGAACCTCCATTCCTCATCTGTGAATTTGGGGACAAGAGTACATAGGGATTGTTGTATGGATGAAAGGGGACAATGTAGCCATACTACCTGGTGCAGAGTGGGAGCTCATTATGGTGATGGTGGGGGCAGCCACTGGCCTTTGATCTCAACCCCTGGGGTGGGGACTGGGGAAGGATCTGGTGGTCATCTAGGGAAGCACCTTCATTTGACAGAGCTCAGGCCTGTCTCCATCCCCTCAGCCGAGCATGGCCCTGCCCTGCAGCCTCCCTGATCCCCGGGCATCCCCAAACCAAATGGCTTCCCCAGAGTGGCAGAGCCTGTCTGGGGCTCCCTGCAGTGGAAGAAGCCTCAGGGGAGATGCAGACAGATTTAGGGACCAGCAAGTAGGGGCACACTCAGTTACACACACACACACTCAGTTACACTCAGTTACACACACACACACTCCAGTCACACATGCATGTACCTAAGTAAACAAACATGAGGAGACAGAGAGGGGCTCAAGTTCGAGAAAACCGAGGAAGAGGCTGTTTTAATTTCAGCATCAATATGAGTTTGGCGTCATTGTGAAAAATAACATTTGGTTGTGAGTTGCGTGGTGGTGGTGGTGGTGGGGGAGTGGGTTGGGCTTTGCTGTCTCACTACTCAGAGCCCCTCATGGCTGTAATCGGCTTTAGGGATTAGAGGGGGAGGGCTGGGGCTTGAACTGGGTCCTCCAGCCCCCTCCAAATGTTTCCTTCCACGGGGCCAATCGGTGACTGTTGCTGGGGAAACGCAGCTCCCTGCAAATCGGTCTGGACTGGGGAGGGGCGTGAGCCAGCCCGCCCGCCCGCCCCTCCCTCCTCCCCTCACACTCAGCCACTCCGGGACACAAGGCTCCATTTGCCTCTCTTTGTCATTCACTAATAGCTATTATCCCACAGATGCCACGTCTGGGGTGAAATTGCACTGGCCGACACAGGGAGCGGGGTTCTAGGAAGGCTGACATACCAGATTCTTATGACCAATGCAAACGTCTGGGCGAGGATTCAACATCGCTCCATGCTCTGTGGAGGGGTGGATCAGTCCAGCATTTTTTTGCTGGGGAATGCATCCTCAGGGCTCTGTGCCAGCCGACCGTGGGCAAAGCTGGGAATGGACCATTAGCCACGAGCTGCCGATTTGAGCTGAGCAGCTGCAATAACGGGGGACCCCACTGGTTTAGGGCAGGCCGTCGGAGCTTCCTGAACTTGACACATAGCTCCGTATTCATGGACCAAGCTTGCAACATCTTGCCACAATAAAGCAGTGATGGAAGTTAATTGCCTACATCACTTTGCCATTGAACAGGTCCATAAAATGTTTATTAGGTGCAATCACAGGGGCTGAGTGGGTGGCCAGTTGCTCAGCTTCGGGCTCCAGCAGGGAGGCATCTTAAAGCTTGCTGACATTGAACATCATTCAGATGGGCTTTCTCTGAGCTGTTCCAACATTTTTAGGAGGCAGACTCGGTTATTTGCTTAGGAATTCTTGCTGGTGGTTATTGAGTCTGCGAAACAGCCTCAGTTTCTTCATTCAGAGCGTTTTGGTTTCTGAGAGCTATTTGGAAATAGGTAGTAACCACCAGATAGGTAGTTGTATTAGTCAGGATAATTAGTTCTAGTTGCTGTGACAAAATAGCCTGGAATCTCAGTGGTGTAGTGCATTGGAAGTTTATTCCTCACTCATGTAATATCCCAGTGAGGGCTGGCAGGAGCCTCTCTCTGCTCCAGGGACCCAGGCTGAGGGGGCCTCTACTATTCCACTGAAAAATGATGAGAACACATCATCTCAGTCTCTGTAGAAGGAGACGAGAAGGCTGGATGAGGTACACTGACTTTAACTGCCCCAAGCTGGAAGTGACATATATTGCTTCTGCTCATGGCCCGTTGGCCAAACTAGGCACACGGCTCCGGCCTATTTACAAGGGAGGCTGGGAAATTAGGGGGACATATGGCATGTTTGGTGAGCACTGACCTCTCCGTCACAGAGCTTCTCTGGTAATGGTGAGTACTCTCTCCCTGATGTCCTGTGGGGTGGTATCCATTTCTGGTTCCCTGGGATACGTACACCTCTGGCAGGTAATGAGATGCGTTAGGAAATAAAAGCGCAGACCCAGGGTCATCTGCTGTCCAGGAACTTCTGCCTTCATACTGACTACACAAAATCCATCCTCTCCCAATGACCAGTACCCTTTAGTGCTGTGCAGAGAGGGACTCCTCAGAATCCCTGGAGGAACTTAAATTCAGCAAGCTGCGAGGCCCAAGCCTGGAGATTCTGAGGGCAGGGCTGTGGCAGGGCCGGGTTTGGGAAACGCTCGTTTGCTGACCAAGCAGACTAGGGAAGGTCTGGGGGTGAATCACTCTGCAGAGCCAACCTTGCAAGATTCCCGAGGGGCGGTGGTGTATGCAGCCAGGCCCTGTCCCTGCAGAGCAACCGGGGCCTTCACAGCACTTTTACAGTTTACAACACACTTGACTTCATTCATTTGACTTTTACCAGGATCCTCTTGTTTTCCAGGCCTTGTTTGTTCTCTGAGTCAGTATACAGACACTGGTTATTGTTAGTATGGCAAGGAAGTTATCTATGTTCTGCAGGATGAGGAATTGAGGCACAGAGAGGTTAAGCGATTGGTCAAAAGTTGCCAAGCCAAGCGATCAAGTTGGAAAAACACGATTTTCCCAACTCCTTATCCAGTGTTCTCTCCATCATGCCAGGCTGCTGCTGACCAAATTCTTTGCTTCTAGAACAATTCTTGTCTCCATCTTTACCTGGGAAAATCTCTTTCCTTCATTCACCTGTCACATTCTGTTCCAGCTCCCCCGGAGGAATTAGGACAGGCTAATGAAGAAGGGGCTGACGTTAGGGGTTGACATTAGGTGTCTTCTCAGGTACCACGTTTGGAATAAATCATGGGCCCCCTTTTTATTTATTCAAAGCAGATTTAAGTGTAGAAATCATCTATGACTTGAAATTGCTCAGCAGAACATACTGTATGAGATCAGAGGTCACAGCTAACACTCTGGAGACTAGGTAGTTTTGTACTTTTCTTGTGACAGGCTTTTGTAGATAGCAATAAAGCATCTTGTATTAAAAACTTTAGAATATAAACCTTGTATAAAAAAGTCAGTAGCGCACAATGACGTGAATAAATCTCAAAAACCTTGTGCTGTTTCAAAGAAGACTTACACAAAAGACTGCATAATGTATGATTTCATTTATATTAAGTTCTAGTACAGGCAAAACTAATCTATAGTAATAGGAATCAAATTGGTGGTGGAGATGTTTGGGCGAGAAACAAGGGGCAAATGTCTGGGATGATGGAATGTTCTGTGCTTCGAGAGAAGTGCAGGTACATGGGGGGTAAGCAATTTGTCAAAGCTGATTGGAATGTACATGCCAGATTTCTGCAAGTCAAATTATACCTAAAAAAAAGGAAAAGAGACACTTTTCCTGAAGATAGAAGCAAGTGAAGTATCTTGAAGGAGGGTTGCTTTTTCTAATTTGCAGAAAGCATTTTATGGGCTAGAGATCCTGTGAAAAGGGAATACGGTTGATAGAGGCTGGAGGAACACTAGAATTTAAAATGTGGGCAAAAGAAGAGTGCAAAGGTGAAGGGGAAAAAAGAGTCAGAAAGGTAGAAGCAGAAAAAGGAGATGTTGGGTTTCCAGGCAAACAAGAGCACCGGGTTTAAGGTTACCCCAATAGTCAGTCTACACAAAACCCTAAAAGGAGCACTAGCCATGACCTCAATCCTAAAACGAACTCGAACCCAAGTCCTAGCACTAGTCTGAACCGTGACCCTAAACCTAACACCAATCCAAAATATAATCCTAAATCTAATCTTACACTTAGCCCTAACGCTAACCTTAAGCCTAATGCTAATTCTAAGTGGGGAGAGAAAAATGAGCCTGGTGAAGCTGGCACTAGCCATCTCCATTTCATTCTGCTGTCCCGGGTCAAACAGGCCCAGGGGAGATGGGGGAAAATGGGACGGGGCGCGGAATCTCGGCATCCCACTGCAGAGACGGCTTTCAGTATCAGTCATGTCCTTCCACAAAAGCGCCTGCATGTTTGCTAACAAGGGATCTAAATGGAATCTTTCCTGAGATGACAGCATGCAAGCGTCGATACCAAACACATGCTCAAAACCAACACCAGAATTGTGGTGTCAGGGCTTGGGAGGGGGTTTTTGGGGCCGTCCATCACCGCCCCTCATTTGAGGGCTGGGAGAATGAATCCCAGGGAGGGGTAGTGATTTGTGTGTCCCCCCCTCCAACACACACACACACACACACAGCTCAGGCTCCCACCGTTTGTCAGACAGGGTGGGGCGTTGGCTCAGGAGTCTCCGGGGTCTCTAATGAACCAGCCTGCTGTACCACTCCAGGGGGCGCCATTCATTTTGTTTTTCCCGTGAACAGCATCCTCTCCCCCGGAGGTTGTCATTTATGTCAAAGGCTATGTGCATGGTTTCCCTGGAGCTGGGCAACTTGAACAGGTTGAACAGAAAACCAAATTTATTACGTTCTTTCAGAATCCAAAGGCATGGAAGCAGCTGGACAGGAGGAAAGCACTGGAACCGGGACGTGGAAAGTGCTGGGCTCAGCCTTTCTCTCTCTCTGTGAGTCAACCTCATTCCTATCTCTCTCTGCAGCCGGTTTTCTAGGCGTGCTTCATCTGCATCTCCTAAATTTGCCCTTTGGGCTTCCGGGAGTGGTGTTGCCCCTTGGTTCTAATTGCTAACACCTGGTAGAAAGCACCCAAGTGGGCCAGCTTGGATCAGTTGGCTTCTCATGGTTTCATCCACCATGGCCATCGAGGCAATGCCAGTACCAGGCCCTGTGGGTGGTGAGGGACTTCAGAGAGTAGTGGTGGCAGGGAGGGATGAGCTGAGGTTCCCCGACTTTCCAGGGCTCTGTAAGGAGAAGGTTGGGGTGTGGCCCAAGTCTCTGGGTTTAGGAATGGACAGCCCACCAGTATCTTTAAAATATATACTTATTATCAGATATTTTAGACATGCCTAAAGACTATAAAGTAACAAATAAGAAATCTTGGTAACCTCCACTCAGCAAATGATGCTTTACCAGTAGAGTTGAAGTCCCTCTTGTGGACAACACCCTCCTTCCTGCTACCCTGTGGCCCCCCAATATCTTTGGTCAAATCCAAATGCTGCAACTTGTGGGGTGGGAAGAGAGATGGTGGTGAGGGGAGGGATTGAACTGGGGTATCTGGGAAGAGTGGGAAGGAGTGAAAGGAGAAAGCTGATTTGGGGAGGGGAGGTTGTTGGAAGGTACTGGACAAAGGTGGGTTTGGAACCATGTGCCCAGGGAGAGACTTGGGGAGACAGACATTGGGGAATGACAGAGAAAAGATTTAGCTGGGTATGGCCATAAGGACTAACAGAGTTGGTAGAGGTGGTGGGCTTGCTGGTTAGGTCTCCTGGGGTAGGGCTTCGCTAGACTTTCTCCTTGACTATCTTATTGTCACGAGTGGATGGCTGGGAATCCTTGGCTGGGCAGACACACCAGGCAACACTGAACCCACTAGTTCTGAATTATTGAAGACCAAAGGTTTATATCCCCTCCCCAAGGGGCTGGGAAGGATACCTGGAAACATCAAGGGCCCTGTGGCAGCTGGCTTTCCCGAAGAGGGCTTCAACGATTTGTTTTTTTTGCATGGGCAAGCACCGGGAATCAAACCTGGGTCTCTGGCATGGCAGGCGAGAACTCTACCTGTTGAGCCTTCGTGGCCCGCCCTTCGATGATGTTTTGAAGTTGTCATGTACCCCAGAAAAGGCTATGTTCTTTTACTCATTCCTGTGGGTGCAGATCTATTGTAGGTAGGACTTTATTTAAAAAAAATATATTTTTGTTGAGAAGCCTTCACACACATATAGTTCATCGACAGTATATAATCAGTGGCTCACAATATCAGCACATAGTTGGTATATTTATCACCATGATCATTTTTTGAACATTTGCATCATTCTAGAAAAGAAATCAAAAGAAAAGACTCACATATACCCTTCCTCTTCCTCTTATTGACCACTAGTATTTCAACTTACTCATTTTTTTACCCCATTCCTCCCTATAATTTATTATTTTTTATCCTTATTTTTTTACTCATCAGTCCATGTTCTGGTTTTCACAATCACATGGCCACATTGTAAAAGCTATATAGTTATACAATTGTCTTCAAGAATCAAGCTACTGGAACACAGCTCAACAGTTTCAGGTACTTCCTTCTAGCCTAGATGGGACCTTCTGATTAGGTTATTTCAATTGAGGAGTTGCTCCAAGGTGGGTCTTGATCCTTTTACTGGAGTCCTTTATAAGAGATGAATTTCACAGAAAAAGCCCCAGAAGAGCTGAGCGAGGAAGTCACTGAAGCCAGAAGCTGAAAGCAATGAAACCTTGGAGAGAAGAACCAGTAGATGCTGGCTATGTGCTTTCCTATGTGACATAGGTGTCCCGGATGCCAGCAGCCTGTCTTCAGAGTCCAGGTATCATGCTGTTGATGCCTTGAGTTGGACATTTTCATGGCCTAAGAACTGTATTTTGTAAGTTAATAAATCCCCATTGTAAAAGCCAACCCCATTCTGGTATATTGCATTTCAACAGTTTTAGCAAACCAAGACATGGTCCACACGTCCTTCCAGATCTTTGCCACTTCCTCATCAAGGGGTGAGGTTATTAGAAAAGGTTACACAGCTTCCACCTGGCTCTCTCTTGGGATGCTCACTCTTGCAATCCAGCCATCAAGAAACCAAGCAGTCACAGGGAGAGGTCATCTCTAGGTGTTCTTTCTACAGCTCCATCTGGGGTCCCAGCTGCTAGCCAACCTCAACCACCAGACATGTGAGTGAGCCTCCATGTGACTGAAGCCCCAGCCTTTGAGCAGCCCTAGTAGATATCCAGTGGAGCAGAGAGTGAACGAGCTGAATTAAGCCCTGCCCAGATTTCACATTCTTGAGGAAAACAAAAAGTTGTTTAAGCCACTAAGTTGAGGGCTGTTTGTTATGCGGCAGCAGCTAACTGGGACAGGCCCTTTATTGGAAGTCTCCAAGAAAACCTACCCTGAGAAGCCAGCTTTGCTCTTCTTTCCTGGGTCTCTTTCTGACCTCCAGCTTGTCCTACACACAGGACATATCTGTCCTACAGGAAAAGAATTTCTATCCTGTCCTATCATTTCAGCCCCAGGAGAGAGCAAAGGAGAGGTCTCTCTGGTTCAGTTCCACCTGGGATCTTATTTTAGCTCTTCCAACCAATGGCTCTGCCCTATCATAGAAAGGGCTAGGAGGGGCCTTAGCTCTCTGTGCCATTTTGTCCCCACTTATCCCTCATGCCCAAACATGGGAGCCAGTAGACTCCTTAGGAGACAGGGTTTGTTATCACCTTATATATCAGATCTTCTGAGAACTCTTCTTGATTTCAAAATTCTCTCCCTTTGCTCTGCTGTTCTTTATGCCATCAAAATGCCCAGACATTCTAATGCCTGGAAAAAGACATACCTAATGAATGAAGTCAATAACCATTGTAAGTAAAATAGGCATGTCACAGAAAAGATGGAGCCCCTTCTCCATGACCCGGAGGGCAGCATCTGGGGTGCAGCTTTGAGTGGTGAACCCTGGAAAGCATGACTTTGCTATAAAAGCCACAGCCCTTGTGAAGCCAGGCCCAGCTGCTCCCAGGCTTGAGAGGGTCACAGGTGCCCCCTCTTTCCAGTTGGCTGCTGGCTTTCTTTACCTTGCGGTGTGAAGTCACATGATGTGTGTTTAAAATTCTTTAGCTAGAGAATTTTAATTTAGCAAAAGAAAAAAAAAAACAAGTAACAAGATCAGGAAAAGAAAACTTACTGTAAACCTATCCACATAAGAGGAATTTATTATTTTTTTCTAAAGAAAAGTGACGCTCTCCAGGCAAATGCTTCTCTCCTGCAGGATGGGAGATGGTAGCAACTCACAACAGCAGAGGGCCAGAAGCATGCCCACCTGGCCAAACGAATTACTCCCATGGCTTGCCAAGAGATATTTGAAAACATTAAGAAGAATAAACAATTATTGATCACAATGGGCTCTTCACACAAACTGTGGGGAGGGAATAAGGCATTTCCAGCTTCTAGCGAAGATATGTGACAACAAAGACAAAGCTGGCGTGCTTGAGGGATTGTTTTTTTTCCCCTGGAATTTTATATTCTTCTCACGTGGTTTTGTTCTTTTCAATAAAAGTGGTTCCTTAAATCTAAATTTCACTGTGATTGTTCCTTGTTTCTTTGCAGGATGCTCTTTTTGGTTTGTTTGTCTTTTTTAACAAATAGCTTCACAAATTGGAAAATGTTGTTTGTAGTATTTCCTAGGTCTGAAATTTTCATTTATGAGATGTGGTAGACCCTGGAGGTCCACAGGGGACACGAAGGACATACTTTCTAGAAGGCAGGAGCCAGAGCAGAAGCCTGAGCTAGGCTAGGCCTTGGTGGAGGGGGTGCTGGGGGGAAGGGCAGGGGGTCCCAGGAGGGCCAGGGCTTATCTTTGACCCTGGGCTGGAGTGTGACAGGGTGGGGGTGGCACGAGACCCCCCCCCCCATATGCAGAGTTTAGTTCAGCTGAGGTCAATTCAGCAACTATTTATAGAGCACCCAATAAGAACCAAGGTCGGTGTTAGCCTCAGGCCCCCAATGGAAAGTATAAGCCTCCTGACCCCACAATTTGCCAGCCCCTCTCCCTCCCTATGCCCCAGGGCCTGGATTTCACCCACCAAGCTACAGCTCCATTAGCTTCTTTCTCTGTTAGGTGCAGACACCTTGGTACCAAGTAGTCGCTCAGCGAAAGTTTTCAGGATGGAATTAAATGAACACACTATTTTCTAGAATGTTCTAGTAGATAATCACCCAGGGGACCAAGGAATGCTGTGCCCACAGCCCATCACATCCACAGGGAAGCTCGCAAAGCAGGCGCTTAGCTCAGTAGATAGGAGGAGGCATCTGATAAAATTCAATAGCTAATCATAGCAATAATAAGGGAAATAAAAGAAAGATTGCCCGTGATGCCTCCGCTCAAATGCAGAAGCCATCCTCATTTTTCCCCTTCCATCTTTCTTCCTCGTTCTTGTTCATCTACATCTTTCTTGCATTGTTGTAACAGCATTTTGTTTTCTGCTTGAAAAATCCAGAGTGTTCTTTCAGGTTGCTCCATTATCTTCATAATTACAGTCCTCAGTGACTGCAGCACGCTCCAGTCTGTATTATAGGCTGTATTATAATTTGCCTAATATTTTTCCTATTGTCGGCTGTATGGCCTGTTTCCCAATCTTCACTTTGATGATAAGATAATAAAACTGTCTTTGGCATTCAGTTGACAAAACAATTGTATACATCCTCTTTACTCAATCCTTCTAACAGCCTGCAAGGTGAGCATGCCGCTTTACAAAGGACTCCAGAGAAGAGATTGAGACTGAGAGAAGGTTTAAGAAGTAACAGAGTAAGGAAGGAGGAATAGCCCAGAATTTGACTCCATTCTTTTTTTGTTGAAACCAAAGCATCTGCCCTTTCCACAATACTATATTGCTTTTTAGATTTGACAAATAAAAGTGCAGCAAATATTTTTAAGAGTTTTTCTTCTTCTTTTGAATACTTCCCTTAGGTTAAGTTGCTAGAAGTGGGACTGTTGGGTTAAAGGGTGTGAGCATTTTTGAGCCTCTTGATGTGCATGGACAAAATGCTTCTCAAAGTGTCAGTTTTCAACAAGCCTCAGTTACATTGTCCCAGCAAAGTACGTGAGTTTCTTTGTCTCTTGCAATCTCGCTAACATATTGCAATGAAAAGCCTTCTGAGCTCTTTTACAATGTATAAATGAGTCCTTTTTTTGTGTAATTTAAATTTGCATTACTTTGATTACCATTTAAAAATAAGCATCCCCTTTTGTGTGAATGTTCTCCTTTTGAAGAATATACATCCCCCCCCCCAACTGCCAAATGTATATTAGCTCTTTCTAAGACTTGGAAATTAGCACTTTGACAGTCATATTTGAAGCAATTATTCACCTCAGTAATTCCCTTTAATTTTAATTATACTACTTTCAGGCCTTTCATGTGTTTTAAACTGAAATCCTCAACTGTGTCTTTTTCTGTAGCTTGGAAAGTTATGTCATTATCAACGAAGTGATACTCAATTTAATTTTTTTAGCTCTATTACTTGGTATGTTTATATTTAGCTCTTTAATCTACATGGGGAAAAATGACAGCATTCATGGTGGTCACACACACACAAGAACACACACACGCACACACACACACACACACACAAGGAATGAGAGAGAGCCACAATATTTATGAGAAGCCGACACGTCTTGCATCAATGGAGGGAAATGCCAAGTTTCTTGGTTGGGAGATAGAAGATGGTAAGAAGTACACTATTTCCAAGTTAATTTATACATTTAGTATCATTTTAACTAAAAATACCAAGGACATTTTAAGTAGATTTTTGACAAAAGCATTTCAAATTTTATCTGGGGGAGTTTGGTTCCCAATGATGCCCTCTCCTCTTCTGCAGGTGAATCCTATGTCCCCTCCATTGCCATGGGCATGCCGGCCTCCTCGTAGGAGACATCTACACCCCAGACCCATGGACACTGGGCTTGGCCATATGACATGCTTTGACGAAGGGCATGTGAGCGTATGGGACGTTAGTCACAATTGAACAGGAGCTCTAGGAGGCATTGTGAATTCCTAACAGACTTCTGGCTCTTTTCCCTCTGCTATGAGCATAGTACGTGGGGCTGCTGCTTCAGCTTGTGTGCTGGAGTGAGAAGACACATGAAGCAGTGCCACAGAAACTGACCTGCAGCTGCCCTGGCTGACCTCTGCAGTTGTATGCCACTGAGATGTGGTGAGGGGTTCTTTGCTGCACAGCGTAATATCTCAAAAGCTGTCTCATACAATGAGTAAAAATGCTAGAATATAAAGTAATATTTTAAAAAGGGCATTGGAAACTATTAAACAACAGTTAAACTCAAATTAGAGCCACATAGTTAATAGAATATAAAATGCATTAAAGCAGACATCACAAATAATGAGAAAAAGGTCACTTAATTTATAGCATTATAAATTGATGCTGATTAGCAATTTGGGAAAAATATGTAAATATTTATGCCATGTATCAAAAATATATGGAAGAAAAAGCCAGAAATGAATAATAAAGTGTTTTATCATGAGCATCTTGTAAGTTTTGGAATTGTCCTAGTACAATGGTTAGCATATAGTAGATTCTCAATAAGTATTTTTGATATAGTCAGCACTCAGTAAATAAATAAGGATTGGATTTTTTTTCCTCCTTCTCTCTTAGGAAAAGATTTAAACTTTTTAATGACCCAGAGGAGGAATTAAAAACGATTTCCTATGCACTTCTTTCCCTCCCCTCATATTTTCTGAAGCCCTCTGGAGGGCTCTATTCACTAAAAATGACAATTTCCCAGTCACATTCAGTTTTGTCTCAAAATCACTCTGGCTGAGGAGCCTAAGAACCATTTTTCTCTTGGATAGGGTCTCATCATAGTTCACTGGTATTCCCACACTCTAAGCATTTCAGGCAGAAAGGCACTTAATGCAGGTAATGAAGTGTTTAAAAGATTGCTGGAAGGGCTGGAGGAAAGAAATTTGAGGGATTTCCCCCAGGTCTCAGAGTTGCAGACTTTCCACCTATGATCAGGCCACTGCGGCTGTCCCTGGGGTCAGGCAGCTACAGGAGGTCTCAGCTGCTGGACCCATCCCATGGTGCTGTCACCGTCTTGAGCCCTGCCAGAAAGCAGTGACACTGGGGCCTGGATACTGCGAAAACTCATGTCTATTGGAGCCTGCAGGTCAGGGTGTTGAGGGCTGAGATTTGCATTGGACTGTCCAAGCCTGGACTTGGCACTAAAAGTCTCAACATTTCTTTGCCTGCTGGGTCGGCTGGGTGGCTGGCTAGCCTGATGTGCTATGCCTCTGCTCTTATACCGAAGCGCCGGTGTGGGCTATTCTGGATGGGTTGGACTGGCAGAACTGGAACTGCTTGTCCTCAGAGGAGCTGGCCTCCTGGTCTGATTCTGGGCTGGGCACAGCAGTGGGTGAGACTTGGCTAGTATTTGGCTTGGGCTGTTCTGGTTTCTGAGCTGGGCTGGTCTGTTTTCTGGCCAAAGGAATCTTCTGGGCTGTGACTGGGTTCTGGGCTGAGCTGGGAGGTATTTTTTCCATAAGAGCTACTCAGCTCTGGAAGTCAGGAGTCAAGTTTTAGGTGCAAACATTGCATCACAGGTGAGGTGGGAACGTTCTGTTTCAGCCACGTTTTAGTTTCTTGGCTTCTGAAACAAATATCATACATTGGCTTAATAATGGAAATTTATTGGCTCACGGTTTTGAGAAGAAGTCCAAAATCAAACGTCAGCAAGGCTATGCTTTCTCCCTGAAGACTGTGGCATCTGGAGGTGGCTGCTGGCAATCCTTGGTCCTTGGCTTTTCTATCACATGGCAATGCACATGGCAATGTCTTCTCCTTTCTCTTCTGGGTTCCGTAGACTTCCTGCTGCTTCTCCTCATGGCTTCGCTCTGTGGCTTTCTTAATAAGGTCTCCAGTAATAGGATTAAGAGTCATCCTGATTCAGTTGGGCCACACCTTAGCTAAAAATATAACTTCATCAAAGGTCCTATTTACAGTGGGTTCACACCCACAGAAATGGACAAATGACAAGAACATGATTTTCTGGGGTATATAACTCTAAGTCACCACAAGCCATGACACACCTTGAGAGCTCTTTATAGACCATCCCACTGCCCTTCCCTTCTTGGGAAGGATGGGGCTGCCCAAACTCCTTGACCAAGTGAGAGAGAGCAAGGCGGGGTCAAATAGCAGCCTGCCTGTTGGGGGTTGGGGACAGGTTGGGGCATTGGGGGGGTCAATAAGCAGGTTTGTTGAGCTGGCATCTTTGTTGACTTTTGCTGATTAAGAGTTGTGTTTGTGCATGTGTGCATGTGTATGAATACATGACGGATGAGTTACAGGAAGCCATTTGCCGGCTTCTTCCTTCCTTCCTTACAGCCCTGGCCCCATCTTATTCCGAGAGTTCCTTCCAGGTTGGCTACAGAGCTGGTGCAACTGAGAGAAAGGTGGTCCTTTCCTGCCCCAAGAGACCCCACCCCAAAGCTATTAGTATCTTATCCTCAGAGTCACGGAGACCCTGGGAAGAGTTCCAATGTTCAGCTATTGGGCAGATCCCAGTTCCGGTGGTAACAAGTAACTTATGCTGAGGACAGTTAAAGGTTGACACAGCCTTTAGGCCACTCCAGGCCCTCTGTGTGGACAGCACCCCTACAAGTCAGAACAGGACACAGGCTGGAGTCCTAAACCAAGGAGGCCCAGCTGTGGGTGGGCGAGCCAGACATGAGAGCCCTCCTGGAACAACCCTATGATTCCCCATCCCCTCCTGTAGTCCCTGTCCCAGGGTAATACTTTCATTATTTTAATCCTGCTTGTTCAATTCCAGCCACATAGGTAGTCTAAGGCAATTCATTATAGATATAAATATATTTATATATTTTTGTGGTAACACACATACAACATAAAATTTCCCATTTTAACCAATTTTAAGTGTACAATTCAGTCTTATTAAATACACTCACGACATTGCACTACCATCACCTCCGTCCATTACCAAAGCTTTTCCATCACCCCAAACAGAAACTCTGTCCCCATTAAGCCATAGCATTCCGGTCCTTACTCTCCTACTTTCCAGCCCTTGATAATCTGTAATCTACTTTCTGCCTCTATGAATTTGCATATTCCAGGTGTTCCATATAAGTGGAATCGTACAATATTTATCTTTCTGTGCCTGGTTTATTTTACACAACATGATGTCTCAAAGTTCATCCAAGCTGTAACATGTATCAGAACGTCTTTCCTTTTTATGGCTGAATAATCTCCTATTGTGTGGGCACACAGCGTTCCGTTGATCCATTCATCTCTTGATGGACACTTGTTCCTACTTTTTGGCTACCGTGAATAGTACTGCTGTGAACATTCTTGTATAAGGGTTTGTTTGAACACCTGTTTTCAATTCTTTGGGGTATATACCCCAGAGTAGAATTTCTGGGTCGTATGGTAATTCTATGCTTAATTTTTTGAGGAACTGCCAAACTTTACTCCATAACAGCTGCACCATTTTATTTCTTGACCAGCAATGCATGAGGGTTCCAATTATTATCATAACTTTATAAAGCTTTTTTTCCCCCACAGAAACAAATACACACATTTGAAAATAAAACTGCCCTGATATGGGCTTTTAGAAACAGTGGTTCGGCAATGGAAGATGAGTTGGCATGGCTGAGTGGGTGCCTCATCACGGATGTTTGCCATAACCCTGGGGAGTGAGGCAGCACAGGTCAGGTAGGGTGAGGCAGGTCAATCAACCAGAACAAGTCGATGCTGTAAGGCTGGAAGTGAACTACAGCATTCCCTAGGCCGATGTCCTCTTTCATAGATGAGGTAAAGGAGATTCAGGATTACATAGAGAACAGGTGGCTGTGCTAGACTCCAGATTTCTGGCCCAGTTTTCTCTCCTCCACCACCCCCGTGGGAGTGGTGGGCAGTATAAGGAGCTGTGAGCAGGGGTTGTTTGCCACCTGCTGGGACTGGTGCTGAGCATGGGTGTGTCCGGTTCCACTGGCATGGATTTGAACCACATGGAGGTAAGAGGTCTAAAGTGAGCCTTGTCCCTGATTGAGGAAGGACAGTTGTTCGGGGTTCCCCCTCTAGTCTTGGGGTCTTCCCCTCAGTGCTGTTGGGAGGGCCAATTCAGTGCCAGTTCAGGCCACTGTCTGAATCTAGGTTGATCTTGAGTATGGGTTTGTTCCTGACCTCTCTATCTTCTCCAGGGCAGCCTGTTAGAGGGATGAGCTGCAGATTTTGGAGTCAAACAGACTTGAGTTTGACATCTGCCTCCAACACTGGGTGACGTCAGACCCAATGTCTTGGGGTCTCAGTGTTTCCAAATAGAGTAGTATAATACTTCTCTGGGTCCTGTTGGGAAGCAGACGCTGAGATGGAGTTAGCCTACAAGAGGTTTATTGGTGTTAATGCCTATGGAAGATAAAGGGGAGCAGGACTGCACAAGGAATGCCTTCAGACCCCAATGTGGGACTGACCCCTATAAAAAGAAAGAGGTCAGGAATGAGGATTGGACAGGGAGAGCCTGCAGCCCACTGAAGAACTGATAAAGTCTTGGCCAACCCAGTGGGAAGTTCTGGAGCCAACCTAGCTCTTCAGGAGTCCCACAGTGGGCAGAGATGACCAGGCTCTAAAATTTCTGCCATGGTCAGTCACTGTCTGGGGGCTGACCGGGAAGAGTGTGGCCTAGGTTGGAGCACTGTGGCCAATCCCAAAGGTGCTGGAGGTTGCCAGCTGCCTGCACGCCTTGGAGATGGTGATCAAGTTCTTCCATGTGGGTGGCTCTGAGCAGCGCATCTCCATGGCTGCCCTCCACGCTCCCCCGCCCCAGTCCTGTGAACAGGAAATGGGGCTGTGGGTATCGTACACCCAGTGTAGTGTCTGGACTGGAAAGTCTGCTCGGGACATACTTGCTTTTCCTGCCTTGTCTTCAGGGTGGCACTGGACAGACGGGCCACCATGGGAGGCCCTTGTGATAAGAAAGGGAAACGCACACTAAAGGCAAAAAGTTCACCATCATGCTAGACACACCACCCCCTTTTCTCTTTGGAGCCTTCAGGAGGGTCCTTGGAGAGCCTGGGTTCATGGGAAAATCTGGGATGATCTGTCGGGAGATGAGAGTTCTAGTCCCAGTTCTTGTCCGGGCTCTGTACCACCTTGGCTGTGTCCTTAGACAATTTCTTTTTTAACTAGTATTTTTAAATTGTGGTAAAATATTAACCCAAAGCCATTTCAACCATTTTTCAGCGTACAATTCAATGACCTTAAGTACAGTGACAGTGTTTTGTCACTCTCACCACTATTTCTAGAACATTTTCGTCATCCCAGACAGAAACCCTGGACCCATCAGACGATTTCTAACAGTCTTGGTGCCTTCATTTGGAAGATGATGACAAAAGTTCTGACCTATCTAGCTCTGGGACTGGGAGAATAAAATAAGATAATGAGTGCAAAGATGTTTTACCAAGTGGAAGTGCTACAGATCTGTGAGCTGCCAAGCTATCACTTTTCACACTAAAGCAGATGGCTAATCTCCCAAGGTGGGCACAGTCTCAGCCAGAGTCAGCTCTTGGAGGGAGAAGAAGCATCAAGAGCAAGGATGGAGTGTTGAGAGATGAGGTAAGAGTGGATGGAGAGGGGGCAAGGCCTGGGCAATGGGCCACAGTCCAGCAGGTAGAACTTTCTCATCAGCTAAGGTCTCTGTCCCGTGGCCCGTGATCTCCAGATGGTTCTGACTGGGTGTGTTAGTTAGGGTTCTCTAGAGAAACAGAATCAACAGGGAACACTCACAAATATAAAATTTAAAAAGTGTCTCATGTGACCACGGGAATGCAGAGTCCAAAATCCGCAGGGCAGGCTGTGAAGCCAATGACTCCGATGGAGGGTCTGGATGAACTCCACAGGAGAGGGTCACCAGCCGAAGCAGGAATGGAACCTGTCTCTTCTGAATCCTCCTTAAAAGGCTTCCTGGGATTAGATTAAGCATCACTCATTGTAGAAGACACTCCCCTTTGGCTGATTACAAGTGGAATCAGCTGTGGATGCAGCTGACATGATCATGATCTACTTCTATGAAATGTCCTCATTGCAACAGACAGGCCAGCACTTGCACAACCAGACAAAAACAGGTATCACCACTTGGCCAAGTTGACGCAAGTCCCTGACCATGACACTGGGCAACCCTAAAAGTGGACAAATGCTACAAGCTCACTCAATCTATGCATTGTCTTTATTTACATGCATTCCTCAACTACTATGTTATATATATAATATGCCCCAAAGAAGTTAATAAGGAGTGAGATATAAAATAAATATAAAGAGGAGTCTAATTTTTTCCTCCTTAATAAGAAAGAACCATCTTGAGCAACCTGGGGTGGACAGCTTAGTCCCCACATTGGAGCCAGTGCTGGGGGCGTGTTGAATGTTTCTGGAGAAAGCGTTGGAATGACAGGGTCAGAGGCGCACTTTCAATGGAAGAAGCTTGGAGTCAGGGAGACGGGGCAGGAGCTGGGGCTGCCAGAATCAGTATGAAGGATGGGGAAGAGGTGCCCAAGGCTGGTGACACCAGGGATGATGAGGAGAGTCAGATCACAGAATAATTTAAGAGACAAAATCAGCAAAATCACATGGCATGGGGTGAGAGAGAGGTTCTCAGGCTGACCTCCCAGTTTCCAGCTCAGGGTGTTAAAATCTGAAGTGTGAGGACTTCTGGCAGGGACCCCCGAGCCCGGTGGCTTCAGCGCCCAAGAGGTGGGAGAGTGTGACAAGTGTCTGGGCGCAGGCCTCAGGACGTGGTGGCCCGTGAAGAACTGTCACCCTTGGGTGGCTTTGAAACTCAGTGTAGCCAGAAAGAGACCCTGGGGTTGGGCTGATGGATTTGTTGGGACCTGGAAGCAAAGGCGATCTGGGCGACTGGATCACGGCAGGGATTGAGGAGGTGGCTGGGGGAGGATGTCAGGGGCTAATTGTTTATTTACTGGCCGAGCACTCTGGGCCCATGGAAAGTGGTGATGGGCAACCAGGCACCCACTGTCTTTGAGAAAGGGCCCAGGTGCCCAGACACGAAATCAGCTGCCTCTGCTACTCCTGATATTTCTGCTTCCTGAAACTTACAGCCACAAGGCGGGAGTGTCGTCCCTGTTCCAGGCCTCTGGGGTGGCCAGTCACCACCACCTTGATCCCTGATGTGGCCTGGGGAGGTGTTTTGGTCTGCTGAAGCTGCTGAAATGCAATGTACCAGAAATGGATTGGCTTTTATAAAGGGGATTCATTAGGTTACAAATGTACAGTTCTAAGGCCATGACAATGTCTGAACTAAGGCATCAAAAAGAAGATCCTTCACTGAAGAAAGGCCCATGGCATCTGGGTTCTTCTCTCACGTGGGAAGGCATGTGGCAATATTTGCTGGTCCCTTGCTCGCGGGTTCCATTGCCCTCAGCCTGTTCCCAGTGGCTTTCTCTCTGAGTGTCTGTGGGTCCTTGCTTGCTTCTCGGGGACACCTCTCTGAGCTCTCTGTATCCTGCGGGTCTCCCCACAGTGTGTCCAGGGTGTCTCTCTCCCTTTGCGTCCTTCACTTGGTTTCATCTCTCTGCTCTCTGTATCGGCTCTCTCCGAAATGTCGCTGGGTGTTTCTTTTTTCTCTCTAAACATCTTTGGCTCTCTTGGTTTTTACTGTCTTTTTATCCTTTCACAAAGGACTCCAGGAAAGAGGATAAAGACCCACACTGAATTGGGCGGGTCACAGCTCCATGGAAACAGCCTCATCAGAAGTCCCTGACTACAACAAGTCTGCCCCCACAAGAATGGATTAGAAGAACGTGGCTTTTCTGGGGGCATGTAACAGTTTCAAACCAGCACAGAAGCGGATTTGGGACATCAGTCTTGTTATTTATCCCAGGGCCCTGAGATGGAGTCCAAGTTAAAGGGAAGGAGGAGAGGAATGTAACTCAGGCATGCCCCGGGCCCCATCTGGGCCAGCCCAGCTGTAGGCCATGGGTGTGGCGGCCCCAGCTATGTGTGGCCAGCAGCCATCCTAAGGATTGAAGTACCTTACTCCAGCACCTACATCTCTCTATGTCCCATTCAGAGGTGTCTGAGACAGAGACAGAAGCTGGAGGCAAAAAGGGAGAGAAGAAGGAGCTGCTGTGGCCATGGGGAAAGCTCAACGCTGCCAAGAGCCCAAAACCTGGAGCAGAAGCTTCTTGTGAATGGGGCGTCATGGCTTCCGGCCTGCAGCTGGCACAGGGTGGACTTTTGGAGTGTTTTGCTGCAGAAATGCCTGTGGGTGAGGTCAGAATCTCTGTATTTCATGCTTTGCATTGCGGTACGTGAAAGTAATAGGCTGGGGGCTCATCGGCTTTGGAGAGTGTTTTTGGGTGGCTGGGATGCACCCTTTGGTGAGGTGTGAGGTGTGGGGCTTTAGCAGCTAATATAAAAGTGAAGAACTTATTTATTAATAGTGAATAGACAGGTTGCACCTGAGCTAATATAGATGACTGCCCTCGCCACTTCATTCGCCCAGCAGGCACCGTTCCATGTGCTTCACAAGCCCTCACCCCTCCGTACCTTCTCTCCTCCCTGGACCTTGGCAGTGGGTACTATCAATTTACAGATGGGTTGAAAAGCTGCAGTGGCGGGGCCAGGATTTGAACCCTCCGCAGTGAGGCTCCAGGTCTAGGCACATAACTCGTAGGCCAGGCCAGCCCTCCCTCTCCCCAGCGAATTAATCTGTTTATGCATCACTCATTCATCCACCACGAAAACGGCTTTTTCTGAGTCAGACGCCATGGCACCTTTGATGGGAGAGCTTTGCACACAGTGTTTCAAGCCTCCCAGCAGCCCTTGGGGTAGGGGTGGCCCCTCCATCCACCTCTGTTCCTGTGAAGCCCCCAGACCATAAGCTGCAAGGACTCTTGCTGTGTGGCTGGGTAAACCCCCCTGGGATGAAGTTATGGGGCGGGTGGGTTGCTCACTCAACTGAAGATCTTAATAGCTCATTTGTCAAACAGCAGCCCCTGGGAATTCCTGGGGTGCTCAGGCTGCAAGACCTGCGGCCATGTGGTTTCTTCCCTTTTCCTGGGCTGGGGGCGGGCGGGGGTGGGGCGGGTAGTGGTGACCTTGGGAGCTGGGATCTCCCCGAGGTCAGCCTTCCTGCTTCCCAAAGAGGTGACTGGAGCGCCCCATTCTCTCCCCTCTCCGGGGCACGGCCCCCAGCCCCTTGTTGGAGATGCGCTCTCGTTACAGGATGCAAAGTACCTGGTACCTGTCTCACTTCTCTCTGCTTAAAGTGCAGAGAGAAGTCAGTTCATTAGCTTTGGCTGGCGAGTGCCCTTTCATTTCCCTTCTCCCTTCACTCCTAGGGGGCTGCTCGGGCCCACGGACTCCTCTGCCCACTCTGCCACCTGCCTCCCAGGCCCCACCTTAACAGCAAGGAAATTGCAACTCGTGGGGTGTTGAGTGACATCCAAGGGCGCCTGGGGTGCTGGGGGCACGGCTGGGACCAGAACGCAAATAGAACTGGCCTGATCCTGGTCTGGGACTCTGGTCTGCCCTCTCCTACCCCACGGGAGTCCAGCACGTGGAGCTGCCTGTGAAGCTGGGCGGGTCAGGAGGGCCCATGCTCCCGCTGAGCGAGTGAGAGGCAGGAGAGCCGGAGCGGGGGCTGCTGCTGCAGCCTGGCCCGTCCCACTAGGGGGCCGAGCCACGAGGCCCTAGGGCGACGCCTAATCCCGAGGGTGGAAACATGAGGTCCTTGGCCAGAATCCTCTCAGTCTTAATAAAAAAAGAAGAAAAAATCTTGGCGTCAATCCAAGATCATACGCTACATTGAGTTGTCCTGTGTCTCGTACTTGCCTTTAATCTGGGCGAGTCCCTCATTCTCTCTTTGTCTACCATGAGCTTGATACTTTTGAGAAAGGCAGGCCAGTGGCTTTGTGGAATGTCCCTCTATTTGGGCTTGTCTGATGTTTTCCAAACAGTTGATTCATTTTTGGCAGGAGTAATACATAACTAATGCTGTCTTCTGCTCAGAGTCTAAAAGCTAAATCCAACCAGTTGAGAATATTAAATCCTGATTTCTGGCTCCTTTCATAAATAAATAGCTAGGTTGTGGCGCCTTGGGCCTGCAGGGAAGGGACAGCTGGAGCTGGATGGAGGGTGGCCCTGGACAGGTGCCCTCACCTGGCCTGTCCCCCTCACCTGAGTGGGCAGCCGAGGTCTAGAAGAGGCGGGTTAGTGACAGCCGGGAGCTGTCCCCACTTGGGATCAAATCTTACTTAAGTTTTCTGAACCTGCCTGCCCAAGAATGGGCACTGGCTTATTTCCGAGTCCCTGCGCCCTGCTGCTGAGTGACCCTGGGCAGACAGACACTGTCCCCAGCCCTCTCCAGCGCTCTTCCCTGAGACCTCCACCGCCCACCTCCTCCTTTCCCTGCTGTGGGTTGATGTGAACACCAGGTGGCAGTGGTCCCCCACTAATAACCCTGAGAGCCCCGGTGGCTCCAAGGCTGACCGCTGCCCTGGGTAGGGGACAGGCTGCCTGGGCAGGGAGGGGCCC
>PVIY010039541.1:0-23030 GCA_004026745.1 Myrmecophaga tridactyla
TCTAGCATTTCAAACTAAATTTATTTTAGCATTTGTTCCCCCTATTATTTATTTTTATTCCATATGTTCTACTCCTTTGTTGACAAGGTAGCTAAAAGGAGCATCAGACACAAGGTTTTCACAATCACACATTCACATTGTGAAAGCTGTATCATTATTCAATCATCCTCAAGAAACATGGCTATTGGAACACAGCTCTACATTTTCAGGCAGTTCCCTCTAGCCTCTCCATTACATCTTTTTTTTTTTAACTTTTTTTATTAATTAAAATTAACAAAAAAACATTAAGATATCATTCCATTCTACATATACAATCAGTAAATGTTAATATTATCACATAATTGCATATTCATCATTTCTTAGAACATTTGCATCAATTTAGAAAAAGAAATAAAAAGACAACAGAAAAAGAAATAAAACGATAATAGAGAAAAAAAGATTATACATACCATACCCCTTACCCCTCGCTTTCATTTACCACTAGCATTTCAAGCTGAATTTATTTTAACATTTATTCCCCCTATTATTTATTTTTATTCCATATGTTCTACTCTTTTGTTGATATAGTAGCTAAAAGGAGCATCAGACATAAGGTTTTCACATTCACAGAGTCTCATCGTGAAAGCTATATCATTGTTCAATCATCATCAAGAAACATGGCTACTGGAACACAGCTCTACATTTTCAGGCAGTTCCCTCCAGCCTCTCCTCTACATCTTGAAAAACAAGATGATATCTACTTAATGAATAAGAATAACCTCCAGGATAACCTCTCGACTCTGTTTGGAATCTCTCAGCCATTGACACTTAGTCTCATTTCACTCTTCCCCCTTTTGGTGGAGAAGGTTTTCTCAATCCCTTGATGCTGAGTCTCAGCTCATTCCAAGATCTCTGTCCCACGTTGCCAGGAAGGTCTACAAGACAATGTTATGGTATTTTCTTTGTCTCCTACCAGGTGCTTTATGTTTTATTTGCTGATTGACCAAATATAAATGGCTCGTGTGTGAATGAATGCTTGCAACACCCTTAGGGTCAAGTTCCAGCCAGTGTGATGTGCCTACTGTTACGTAGGATTTGTATGGTCTTAGCCAGCATCCTACCCTTATTAGTACATAAGGTACATGTACAGTAACGTTTGTTCCTTTCCTCCGTTTCCTTCTAGCTACAAATAGGGTGGATTTTGTCCTTACTGATTATGGGGCAGAGGAGAGTTCAAGTTTCAGTCTGAAACTCTGAGGCTAATGAACCGAATCCACACTCAAACACAGTTCATTCTTCCCATTCCAACATTCAAGTAGTTCTTGCAACAGATAGAGGGTTGGGCAATGCGGTTTATGCCTCCACAAATTTGACTTTAAATTAGAAGTAAAATTAACAACCACCTCTGTTTGTTCAGGGATCCTGCTTAGATTCAAAGTTTTCTGCTGAAGCAAATATCTTGATAGGCAAGATGGTTTGGAGATCAATCTTTCTCCTCTTGATAGGAGAAAGAAAACAGTTCCAAAAATAATTGGATCCAAATTAGGAAGGGTCTTAACTACCAGGATAAATGGGTTTAGACTTCAACCTGAACTCAGTGGGCAAACAAGCTTCTAGGAACTTGAAGAGATTTGCCAATTTAGGCAGCATAGATACTTGTCACTTGAGATTCTAAAAAGAGAGAATGGAGGGAAGACTATTTTGAAGGTCATTACTTGGAAAAAGAGGAGGAATAATAAAGTTTTTTTCAGGGGTACATTCATCAGGAGTGAGGTGTAAATACTCAGATATCACTTAGACTTCCTGGAGCCAGGTTTCCTGCAGGCTCTTCATTTATGAAAGAGGGGAGTGTGGCCTTGGGCGGTGATCTGGATTCAAATGCCACTTTTAACTTTCTTGCTCTGTACCCTTGTACAGTTCACATAATATTTCAGGGCCTGAGTTTTCTGATCTGCAAAGTGGATATAATAATATCTAAATGTATATCAAGCCCTTGGTAAATGGTATATGTTCAATAATGTTTGTTTCTTGCCTGTTTCCTTCTAGCTACAAGTGGAGTTGGCATGTGTCCTTACTTGTTATAGGACAGAGGAGGAGAGTTCAAATATACTATTTTTCTACAATGATAATTCTCATAACGGGGTCCTGCAGACACTACAAAGTCTGGAAGTGCTTTTGTCAACTGTCAGGAAGATTACTTTTTAATTGGGTTGCCTGACAGTGAGAGGGTTTATGTGGTGGGAAGAGTACTTGACCCACCAACGCTGGGCATCCGTGAACACGCCACTTGTCTCTTTGTGATTTTGTAGTGGGGCGCACCCTTACAATTTCAGTTCTTCATCTATAAAATAGGGAGGTGCCTCCTTGCCCACCTTACAGAAGTGTTTGTGGGGCACAAAGACGTGAGAATTCTTCCAAAACAGTAATGGTAAGTTCACGGTTAACTGGTTGCAGAACACTTCCTTGCTCCCGGATCTGTCTTCTCCCTGGGGACCGTGAGCAGCTCAGTGGGCACCAAGTCTGATCCTGTGTCCCGGACGTGCAGCCGCTCTGTGACCGACTCTCGGACTGAAGTGTCGCTGTAGTGTCACTACGTTAATTATAACGCTTTGTAAATCATTAGTGATCAACGCGGGGGGGGGGTTGCCGAGAGACCGCAGACTAAAGAGAATCTGTCACCCTTAGAAACTATTACTCCACAGCCCCACATTTTGACATACTTCCACTTTCCTTCTTGGACCACGCATTGGGAAGAAGTTCTTTTTCTACGTTCACACCCCCTCCCTTCCCCGCCTTCTTATCTTTCTTTTGTGAATGGCTGCTGCTCATCTTAATGTAATTGGCTCCAACCCCTTCCCGTTGTCTTTCCCATAATCCGACGGGGGAAAAATTGGAGGAAAAAAAAAAAAAAAAAGAATGTCTTAAACTCTGCTGTTTTATTGGCTCCGGTAGCGACGTACGTACGTGGGCCGTGGGCACTTCAAATTTTTTATTGGTTTCTTTGTCCGCCAGTCACACTGCCAGAAACACTGTCCAATCCTTTCGCGCGTACTATACCCTCCCTTCCCGATTGGCTGTCAGGGTTTAGGCTGGAAGGGCTATCATTGGTCCGGAAGACCCGAGCCCGTCCCCCGCTGAGGTGTGGTAGTTGCAGGCCCGGCCGCGTCTTCTGGCTCACTCGCTGACAGCGCGGCTTACGGCGGAGGGAAGTGGATCGGTTGGTCTGTGGGGAACGAGGCTCCGGCGGCGAGGCCCGTGCAGAACCGTTACCATGGCAGCAGCCGCAGGGGGCGCGGACGATGAACCGCGCTCGGGCCGATCGAGCTCGGATGGCGAGTGCGCGGTAGCCCCGGAGCCGCTGACTGGCCCCGATGGCCTCTTCTGCTTCGCCGACTTCGGGGCGGCGCTGGGCGGCAGCCCGGGCCTCCCAAGTCGGGCGTCCAGCGGGGCCCAGTCCCCGCTGCGTTACCTGCACGTCCTGTGGCAGCAAGACGCGGATCCTCGCGACGAGCTGCGCTGCAAGATGCCCGCCGGCCGGCTGAGGCGCGCCGCCAGGCCCCACCGCCGGCTCGGGCCCACCGGCAGGGAAGTCCACGGTGAGGAGCGGAGCAGGCTGGCGGAGCGCGAGGCAGGCGGCCCGGCCTTGCCCCCCGCCGCTCCCGGGTACCCGGGACCCTGGCCTTCCCCGTCACTCGCAGCCTGGAACTCCCGGACGCCCGGGCTAAGGCCAGAATGACCCTAGCGCCTCCTTTCAATAACTGTTATTATAGTTGCTAAGGACCACGAATTTTTTTTTTTAATGTCTTACTTCTCCTAGCCTGTCATCACTGACTTTCACACTTGGTAGTTCCTAAGTAGAAACTTTCATGACTCCAGGTATTTATTAGTGGACAATAAAAGGGAATACAAGAGAATACTTTTATTATCAGAGAGGGGAGGCCAGAGCTTGTAGCCAGGTGGTACCCAGTTTAGATGTGCAGACCTGGGATGGACCCCTCTACCTTAGGCAAACTGTTGAGCCTTTCGGGCTTAGTGTTCTCATTTGTACAATGTGTATAATACCTGCTTTACAGGGCTATTGTGAGAGTTCAGTTAAATAATGAATGTATAACCATTAGCCCTCCTTTGCTGTGTGCCAGACACTGTTTTGGGTGATATGGGGTAATTTTTAATTCTCACAGTAATTCTTTGAGATCCAAATATTGTTCCCATTTTATTGAAGAGGAAACTAAGGCTGTGACATTGTTTTGCTCCAGGTCATTAGCCAGAAAGAGGCTGGGATGGTATTAGAACCCTGGTCTGCTTGACTCTAAAACTCCTGCTTTGCTGTATATTTACCATACTAACTTTTACATTTAATGGCTGACAGGGAAACCAAGACTCTGAAAGATTAAGAATGGGGACTTCTTGTGTCCCCTTTAGGACTAATCTGAGATTCCACCCATATTTTAGGGGTCTTGTGAAGATTAATTGAGAATTTGAAAGTTCTGTAAAACCATAAAGTGCTATAGGAATGTAAGGAATATTTAACCACTCCCTGATGACAAAGCTATTGCTTTCTACTAGCCTCTAAATAGAGTTGGTGTCAATGGAGGGGAAAAATGCTTTTGCTTAAGAATGACCAAGTTTAGGTAAGTCATTTGGGAGTGACCTATTTTGGAGGAAGATATAATAAGAAGATCTGTATAACTAGCTCAGAAAGAGCTTCTAAGTAAATTATCTATGTCATTTCATCTTTCCAACAATTCAAGACTGGTAGGGTCGAGCTTAACCTTGTTTTAGAGATGATGGACCTGTTAACTAAGCTTGCCCAAGTTCACCTCACTACTATAAATGGCAGAGCCAAGATCCAGAGGCCTTGGAGGATTTGCCAAGCATGCGGCCTCTACCCTAGTTCCATATTTCAAGTTTCTCCTTGTTCCCAGTGTAGTATCTCTTGTAGTTAGCACTTTTCTTCCCTTTAGATGGCTGAAGAGTGGATTATCTCCCATCCACTTTCTGCTTCATCACAGCTATTTTTTTTTTTTTTTTAACTGAAATTCCTTTACTCTTGTCATAGCTCTGAAGAGGCTCCGGGACTCAGCCAATGCCAATGACGTGGAAACAGGTGAGTGTGCACACTGGTCCTAGCTCCAAGGACCTGTGGACTGGTTTGGGGGAGGAAAAATCCAGTTAACACATTACCTGGGAAGAGAGTGCTTTAATTCAGCCTACCAGGTTACCCCTTACTCCAGGCTCACTTTGTTTACTGTGTAACTTTGCAATCAACTTGTAGAAGGTGAATCTGGCTTAGATGCTTAGTCCCTTATGCTCCCCTATTACCCTGAACTTCCTGATGTCATATAATTTATCACCAGCTGGGCTCACTGTCTGCTTTTGCACCCCTGGCTCCCAGCGCAGTCCTCCGCAGAGAGTTATTGCTCATTTTTCAACTTCTGATCACTGGGAATGAACACACAACTTTAACTGCCAGGGGTCGGGTAGGCAGTGCCACCACTTTTAGCCTACTCACTGAGGCTTAATGGTAGTTGGGTCCCTGGTTCTCAAACTTTAGTTGATAGAGCATTTGAAAAGCATAGGTGGAGCTCATAGCAGAGCACCACTCTTGTCTGTTTTTTTTTTTTATTTATTGCTCTCCAGCATCTGCCAGCTGACAAGGCAGTAGCAACATCAAAGATGCAAAGAAAATTTATAGGAAAACATTTTTAAATTTTATCCACTAATATAATTCCTTCTGTGACTTGGGGAAAGTGATATATTCATTTCCTATTGCTGCTGTAACAAATTGCCACAAATGTAGGAACTTAAAACAACACATTACTTATCTTAGAATTCTGTAGGTCAGAAATCCAGCACGGGTCCCACTGAGCTAAAATCAAGGTGTCTGCAGGGCTGCATTCCTTTCTGGAGGCTCAAGGGGGAAATGTTTTCCGCCATTTCCAGCTTGTCCTAGCTGCCCATGTTCCTTGACTTGTATTCCTCTTCAAATCCAGTCACAGTAGGCTAAGCCCTTCTCATGCCATCTTTCTGGTTCTGGCAGCAGAGACAATTTCTCCAGTTTTAATGACTCTGTGATTAGATTGGGCTCACCTAGAGAATTCAGAATAATCTTCCTATCTCTAGGCCCTTAACCTTCATCACATCTGCAAAGTTCCTTTTGTCATATAAGGTAACATAGTCACAGATTCTGGGAATTAGGGCATGGACATCTTTGGGGCCACTATTCTACCTACCATAAATGGACATCATTCTGTTTTGGTGGTGGGGTGCTGTGATGAACACCTAAAATCTGAGCATAGACTGAAGGCCATGGGCTAGAAGAGCTCACTGAGAGCAGGTGTGGAAGGATGTCATGGGTGTTGCCCCACGGGCCCTTGAGATGGTTCCCCTATCCTGCCGTAGCAGCAGTGAACTTGCCCTAAACTGGAGAGATTTTTAACTCTTTTCACTGTTCTTTTTTCTATGAATATTTTGGAATGTTTGGGAAGCAACTTAGATAGCTTTTCAAGAAAAAAGAATAATAATTTTCTTTTTAATTTTTTAAAAAATTATTATTATTTTTTTTAACAAACAAATACTTCCCTTTTCCCCAGCCTTTCAGCCCTTGGTAACAACCTCTAATCTGTTTTCTATCTCTGTGAATTTGCTATATTTCTAGCCATCTCTTATAAGTGACACCATACAATTTTTTGTCCTTATTATCTCGCTTATTTCACTGAGCATAATGATTTTAAGGTTCTTCCATGTCTCATAACTTCAAGTTTTCTTATGACTGAATAATAGTCTATTGTGGATATACAGCATATTTTGTTTATCTGTTCATCTGTGAAGGATATTTGGGTTTTTCTAGCTTTTGGCTACTGTGAATAAGGCTACTATAAACTTTGGTTTACAAGATCTGTTTGTGACCCTGTTTTCGCTCTCTTTGGTTATATACCTAAAGGTGGGAGTGCCAGGTCAAATGGTAGTTCTATATTTAAAAGCCATATTGCTTTCCAGTGTTATTTGCTGTTCCCACCAATAACGCACTAGAGTTAAGCAGTCTCTTTTTAGTATCTCTAGTGTATGGCCAGGGAATATTTTTAATTGTGCCCACCTTCCACAGAAAGTCTAGTTTGTCTTGAATTAAGTATTCACACAGTGGTTTTATTTTTTTGTTAGGAATGCTGTAATTTTCTCTTTAAAGCCTCTGACACTCCCATCTTCATATCTACGTGACTCTTAGATTTACCAGCTCCTACAGGACTCTGACGGTGACTCTGCATGTTAGAATGAGCCTCTTCATTCCGTTTCTTTCTTGGTAGCATTTTTTTTTCTGTGTGTGTTGGTTTTTAGTACAGTTTAGCGATTATAGCAGACATAAAAGGTATACTCTGCTTCTGTTACTTATTGTTAAATCATAAGTGTTTTTCTGTGAATTCATAATCATTCAAAATAATTTAAATATAAAAACTTGGGCATTTAAAATGTTTCACAAAAATAGAGAAATATAGAAGAAAAACACCTAAATGTTAACAGAAGAAGTAATCAGAGCTAATATTTTTGTGAATATCCTTCCAGTCTTTTTTTCCTATGCTTGGGAATTTTCTTTATGGGATTGCATAATAATCTTATATGCATTTTTTTAGCCTGCATAATTTTTTGTGTATCCTAAGCATTTTTCATAGTCTTTGTAACCTTTTGTTTTTTTCCAAATGAAAGTGTAAATTTTTTCCTATTTATAGAATAATTGCATAGCTGTAAACATTTTTAAAAGCTTATAAAGTAGAAAGCAAAAATCATCTTATGATATCATTCCAGAGTTATAACCACAATTTTTAATGGATGCGTGCTATTTTATCAAAATGACAAAACAAGAGTTATTCAATCATATTTACATGTTGGTTTTTATTTTTAAGATAATTTCCCAGGTATGGGATTAGTATACCCAAGAGTATGCATATTTTGGTGGCCCCTGATAGAGGTTGCCAAAATGCTTTTTTAAAAGGGCTATAGCTTCACATGTTAATGTTTTAGTTCATTTGTTGTTAATTTAATTTTTTTAATTAATAAATAAATAAAAAAGGGCTATAGCTGCACAAATTACAAAAATAGAACTGGCTAGTTTAGCTTTGTTTTCTTGCTTGATACTTTTGGTGAATGTCTTAATGAATACTGAAATGACCTGGAACTCTTATTTCTGCTCCACCCTTATTCATTTGTTCAGTCAGTCAACATCATTCACTGAGCAGGACACTGCTTGACACCAGAGACATGAAGATAAAACAAAAAACTTATGATACAGTTGAAAGGAAGAATATAAAGTGATACCATTTCTAAAACAAGAAAACACACCCCCTCTCCCAAAGACCCTGAAGTTCTGTGCTTAGTTGGAGAGGTATAAGTTTTGGTGCTGGGGCATCCTGGGTTTATATCCCAGCTTTGCCTCTGTTAGCTGGGTGAGTATAGCTTGGTCACTTCACATAATCTCTCTGAGCCTGACTCCCCTGGTCTGTAAAAAGACCTTGCTGGGTTGCTGAAGGGATTAGCAGTCAGATACCTGAGGCTTGGCTGGTGCTCGGTATTTGGTAGTGATTACTCTGTAATAGGATAGGATGTTGATACTACAATAGTGAGAAGTATGGGGCACTACGGAAATGTGGAAGAGGGAATGGCTAGCTCAGTTTAGGGAGATAGAAAAGATTTATGGAGGAGGAGCTGTCTGGGCTTTTTGTCTGGAAGGACTCAAGTCCTTCAGAGGTTTGCTGGGAAAAGGAGATTAAAATGTCTAGAATGAAGTTTGGCAGCAATTTCTATATTTCAGTTGAGCACATTACAGTAATAATGCCTTATATTTTCAAAGAAGGAATTTCACGGCCATTATTCTCATCCCACAGCTCTGATTTTCAGGGCAGAGATTATTCCCATCTGGCAGATGGGAACCAGAGATTGAGGAACTGGTCTGAGGACACATTAAAGATTGCCAATGAACTGGGGCCCAAAGTCAGGACTTCATACTCTTGGCCTAGCTCTTTACACTATCCCATGCTGTCGATATGTTCTCTTTTCTTTTTTGACTTAGCTTAGTTAGGGAAGTATGGTCCCTTTGCCAGTGCAGGTAGCTGAAAAACAACCCAGGAAGCAGGAAAGCCCTGACTGTCAAGTTGCTTAGTGGAAGAGAACTGTGGAGATGACAGTGACAGCAGCTAATGCTTGTTGAGTACTTGCTGAGCGCCAGGCACTATTGTAGGTGTTTTACACATAGCAACCCACAACTGTCCTGTATAGTAGGTGCTTGTGTTATCTCCGTTTGTCCTAGAAGAGGAAGTAACTTATTCAAAGCCTCTGGTCAAGAATATAGTGGTGGGCGGGCCATGGTGGCTCAGCAGGCAAGAATGCTTGCCTGCCATGCCAGAGGACCCGGGTTCAATTCCCGGTGCCTGCCCATGCAAAAAAAAAAGAATATAGTGGTGTTAAGATGTGAAGTGAGGTAGTCTGATTCTAGAGTCACTCTTGCCACCATGACTTACAGCCTCTTGATGGACTAAATGTGGTGTCAGTATTCCTTCAGGCTAGGTACATTAGAAGAAACTCAGCAAATAAAATTTGCCTTCTAAGTCTAGGATCAACTAGGTTTTATCTCCTCATACTAATATGTCTCTTCATGATTAAATTTTCCTCATTTGAAGTTCAACTTAGTTCTGAGCCATAACCTGGGAGAGGTTTATTCCAAGAGTTGGTATATCCCTTTTCCTAGCCAGGAGAAGAAAAGATTAAGCTCTTGGTTTGTGTCAGGTGGAATGATAGGCTTTAAGTGCTTTGTTTAATTCTCACAGCTGTCCAGGGCAGGAGGTGTTAATCCATTTTGTAGATGAGGAATATGAGGCCCACAGAAGTTGGGACTTCATTCACATTGCAGATGAATGAACCCAGGTCGGTGTAGCTCCAGAGTTTGTACTCCACCCACTCATAGGGCTGTCCCCCGGGAGCCCAGAGCTTGGCAGCTGTGGTCAGCTGGAATGGATGTATATCCAAATCAGGTAGAGGGATGAGCTCAGACTTCTGGGATTTCTGTGACTCCACAATTCTAGACCTTGAGGGCCAAGATGACCTTCCATCCCTAGATATGTAGTTTGAGCACCAAGAATCTGTGGTCCTCAGTTGTGCCCTCATGCAAACAAGTCCCTTGTCATGGCAGTTCCTAAGGGGCCACTATCCAGGAGGGCCTAGTTCTCCTCTGCATTAGATGCTTTGCATCTCTCTCAGACATCCCTGGGACTACCACTTGGCTAATACTGCCCCTCTCTCCTCCCTCCCACTGTCTTGGTGGTGTCAGTGCAGCAGCTGCTGGAAGATGGTGTGGATCCCTGTGCAGCTGACGACAAGGGCCGCACGGCACTGCACTTTGCCTCCTGCAATGGCAATGACCAGATTGGTGAGTCCTGAGTAGGGAAGATGGGAGTGGGGCCTAGGCAAGTAGCATCTCTCCAGAGGCATCAGGAGGAGTTCTCTCTTCAGAGCCTTGGGAAGAGCAGAGGTGGTGGACATAAGGAAGACCTAGTGCCTCACTTCTTTTTATTTTTTTTTAAACGTAACAACATACAAACACGAATATTCTTACCATATGATCATTCCATTCTTGGTATATAATCAGTAACTCACAATATCATCACATGGTTGTATATTCATCACCATGATCATATCTTAAAACATTTGCATCAATTCAGAAAAAGAAATAAAAAGAAAAAAAATACATACCATATGCCTTACCCCTCCCTCTCGATTGCTAGTATTTCCATCTACCCAATATATTTTAGCCTTTGTTTCTCTATTTTTTTCTATACCCCTTATCACTCCCTTTCATTGATCACTAGCGTTTCAATCTACTAAATTTATTTTAATATTTATTCCCCCATTATTTATTTATTTATTTATTTTTGCATGGGCAGGCACCGGGAATTGAACCCGGGTCTCTGGCATGGCAGGCAAGGACTCTGCCTGCTGAGCCACCATGGCGCTATTTATTTATTTTTAATCCATATGTTTTATTCATCTGTCCATATCATAGATAAAAGGGGCATCAGACACAAGGTTTTCACAATCACACAGTCACACTGCGAAAGCTATAACATTATACAATCATCTTCAAGAAACATGGCTACTGGAACACAGCTGTACGTTTTCTGGAACTTCCCTCCAGCCTGTCTAATACACCTTAACTAAAAAGGTGATGTCTATATAATGCCTAAGAATAACCTCCAGGATAATCTCTTGACTCTGTTTGAAATCTCTCAACTATTGACACTTTATTTTGTCTCATTTCTCTCTTTCCCCTTTTGGTCAAGAAGGGTTTCTCAATCCCTTAATGCTGAGTCCTGGCTCATTCTAGGATTTGTGTCCCATGTTGCCAGGAAGGTTTACACCCCGGGGAGACGTGTCTCACATAGAGAGGGGAAGGGCAGTGAGTTTGCTAGTCATGTTGGCTGACAGAGTGAGGCCACATCTGAGCAACAAAAGAGGTTCTCTGGGGGTGACTCTTGGGCCTAATTTTAAGTAGGTTTAACCTATCCTTTGCGGGGTTAAGTTTCATGTGAACAAACCCCAAGATTGAGGGCTTGGCCTATTGCTTTGGTTGTCCCCACTGCTTGTGAGAATATCAGGAATTCTCCACCTGGGGAAGTTGGATTTTCCCCCTTTCTTGTCATTCCCCAAAGGGGACTTTGCAAATACATTTTTATTCACTGTTCAGATCACTCTGGGATTTATCAGGGCATCACTCTGGAAAAACCTACAAATCTCATGCCCTACTTCAGGTTCCATGAGTGCCTCACTTCTAGCTCCTTAGCATGTGGATCTGGCATTGCCAAACTGAGGAAGGGGAAAACCTAGGGGAAGAATATGAGCGAGTCCAAGATTAAAGGCAAGTCTTCAGTAAAAACCATGTAGAGTGCCCATTCTGAGATCAGTTCCATTTGTTCACTCAACAGACATTTAAGGCCTGTTATGTTCAAGGCTTTACTCGGAATTGGTAACACCAAACAACACAGTGCATTTTCTTAAGGAGTTTCCGGGATAGCAGATGGATGTGGTAAATGCGCACTTCTGAACCCTGGTCCAAGTGTGTATACGCATGTGTGTGTCTATTTTAGAGACTTACCGGCACACAATAGTAGTGACTTCAATTTAATGAGCACAGTTACTAAGACAAGCATTTTTCACCCCATCTTTAATCCCCACAACAACTTTGCAAGGAAGGTTATTTTTATCCCCATTTTATAGATGAGAAAACCAGGGTTTAGAGATTTAGTGTGAAGATATTTATAGCACTGTGAGATAGACAGGACTCTAATTAGAGAGGACTGTGAGAACAAAAAGTCAATCCTCAATAGTTTAAGCAAAAATGACAGTGTATTGGCTCATGGTGACAGCTTCAGAAATGGGGGATTTAGGAGTTCACATTCTTTCTTTGGCTCTGCTTGGCTCCTTATCTGCCTTTGGGCCACATTCTCTCTTACAGAGATAGACTTTTCCCATGAGGTGGAAAAGATGGCTGTCAGCAGCAAAGCATAGTTCCTGGACCCTGGCCCATCCCTGTGCCCAGGGCTTGGGAGAGGTCCTGGCACTGGTAGCTCACCAGAACCTCATGGGAAGAAGGAGGGTCGGCTTCCCAATGGACAGGAGTGTTGGATAGGCAGAAAAAGATACAATGTTGTATCTCTTAAACATTACTTTCAGTTTTCATTTACCCTATGACACTTTAATTATCATTATAAAGTGAATAAAACATTTTTTAAAATCCCTTCCTTAACTCCATTATTTCCATTCCTGAGTTCCTTGTAAATCTTTATCCACATGGATTATGTCATTAAAAAAACAAAGAACAAAATATTTCTTGCAGTGCCACCTATTTCTAGTATCCATGTACTCTAGGAGAATCAGAAGCATGCCCCTTGATACCCAAAGCTCCCCATTGTTCAGTCTTGCCTGCCCAAGCTTGATAGCATGACAGCTGTTTGTGAACATGCCATGCCATTGGACCCTTGATTTCTCCAGGGTGCTTCTGTCCCTTGGGAGGGCAGCCAGGCCAAGTCATCAGGCGAGCTGCCAGGTGACTGGAGGTGGGCAGGTCCCTGTCCTTCAAAGCACTGAGGCAACATTTACTTATGCAAACTGCAACAGCATAGTTTTGCATAGGTATGCACCTATGTAACCACCTCCCAGATCAAAATCTAGAATATTTTCAGTATCCCAGCAGCCTCATACCCCTCCCAGGCATTCCCTCTATTTGGTCCTCATTCATCATAGATTAGTTTTGCTTATTTTTAAAATTTCACATACATTGTATATTCCTCTGTATCTTGAGTTCTGTCACTCAGAATTATATACATGGGATTCATCCATGGTCTTATGGGGTAGTTTGTTCTTTCTCATTGTTGTATAGTATTTCATTGTGTGATGTATAGAGTGTACTGTTGGTGGACATTTGTATTGTTCCCAGGTTTGGGCTATTGTGAATAATGCTGTTATGAACATTCTTGTACACGTGATTTGGTGCATCTCTGTACTTGTTTATGTTGGTTATGGAGTGGGATGGGGTTCACAAGGGTACACATGTAATTAGCTTTAGTAGATGCTGTCATACTTTTTCCAAAGTGGTTGTACATTCACCAGCAATATAAGAGTTCCACTTTTTTTCTGCATTCTTACCAATACTTGACATTGTCTTTTTTCAGTATTAGCCATTCTGATGTGGTGGTATTTTATTGAGGTTTAATATACATTTCTCTGATGGCCAGTGATGTTGAGTACGTCTTCATGAGGTTATTGGCCATTTTCATATTGTCTTTCATGAAATATCTGTTTAAGTCTTTTGCATTTTAAAAAACTGGCTACCAATGATACTTGGCCCTTCTGCCAAATGGCAAGGTACATGGTGGTGTCTGCTGGTCTTTCCATACTTTTCTAGATTTCACTGATATCATCTTCCATAGCTTTCTCCTTTCTGTGTATTCATTCCATTTATAAAGGACTCCAGTTATAGGATTAAGACCCTTCCTGAATGAAGTGGGCCAGTCACTATTTGAAATAGCCTCATCAAAAGGACATGTTTACAAGGTTTTTACACCCATAGGAATAGATTAGATTTAAGAACATGTTTTTCTGGGGTATATATAGCTTCAAATCACCACATATGGTGAGTGTTTTTATGACCTACTTAAGAAATCTTTGCTTGTTCCAAGGTCAATAAGATACTCTCCTATGTTTTTCTCTACATCTGTTTTAGCTTCCAGATTTACATCTTTTATCCCTCCCGAATTAATTTTTCTATATAGTAGGTGATATAGGAGCCAGGGTTGATTTCCCCCCTTCCCCTCCCTCCACCCACCATGAATATTCAATTTGACCCAGCTCCATTTAATGAAAATAATATTTCTCCCCTGAATTTCAGTGGAAGGAACTCTTTTGGAGTGGTCAATAGTCGTAGGGGTCTTTTGTTTATATAGAAGAGGAAAATCAGATTTGGGTGTGTTTTAGTCTGCCAAAGCTGCCAGCATGCAACACACCAGAGATGGATCGGCTTTTAATAAAAGGAGATTTATTTAGTTAAAGACATATAGTTCTTCAGAGGAAAGTCAGCTAACTTTCAACTGAGGTTCTTTCTTACACGGGAAGGCACGGGCCAATCTCTGCTGGCCTTCTCTCCAGGCATCTAGGTTCCGGCAACTTTCCCCGGGGTGATTCCTTTCTGCATCTCCAAAGGCCTGTGCTGAGATGAGGTGTGCTGAGATGAGGTATGCTGAGCTGCTTGGGCTATGATGCGTTGAACTCTCTCGTTTAGGCTTTTAGCCATTTAAATCAAACATCATTCATCGCAGCAGGCACGCCACCTAGCCAACTGCAGATGTAATCAGCAACAGCTGAGGTTCACATGCCATTGGCTGCTGTCCACAGCAATAGAATTAGGCACCTTCACCTGGCCAAGTTGACACCTGAACCTGACTACCACAAGGTGTATGAAGTAATTGTAACTTTCAGCCAGTTTATCAAAGAAAGGCAGGATGGTTTAATGATGATGATGATAATGATGATGATAAGTAATATTAATGTAGCATTTGTGCATGAAGACCTCTTGGCATTCACCAGGTCAAATTTGTGATCAAGGTGGACCCAGGCCTTGGCGATGGCTGTGGTGTTTCTTAGTATGCACTACACCTTGGCCGGCTCCCTCCTAGGCACCACTGTGGAAGGCTGGTAGTTGATGCCAACTTTGAAACCTATTGGGCACCAATCAACCAACTGGATGGTTCACGTGGCCTTGATCATGTTGATGGTGGCATTCACATTCTTAGGTACTACCTCTCCACACCAGGCCATGTGCTTGCCATGGCAGGGGTCACACTTGACCATCTTATTGGAGGGTTCAAAGCAGGCATTGGTGATCTCCTACACTGAGAGCGTCTCATAGACGGTCTTCTTGTTTGAAACATTGGGCCAGAGGTCACCAAGGGAAAGTGGATGCAGGGATCAGGCACCAGACTGGTCTGGAACTCAGTGAGAGCCACATTGAGGGTCTTGTCAAAGTTCAGGGAACTGGTATGCAGGACACAATCTTGCTGATGAGCCAGTTGAGGTGATGTAGTAGGGTGCTGGCTGTCCAGGTTACGGCAACAGATATCATGGATGGCCTTGTTGTCTACCATGAGGGCACATTTGACTGCTCCAGGCTGGGTGGGTGGTCAGTATTGAATTGGAGCATTTGCAACATTAGAGACTCTCCTCTATGTGTGTTATATGTCATCAGCTCATCTAATTCTGTGAGGTAAGAAAAGGTCTCATTCCCATTTTACAGAGGAAAAACTGAAGTTTTAAGAGGTTAAATGGTAAAGCTAGTAAGTGGTCAGACCTTAATTTTGACCCAGGCAATTTATTTTCTTCAGTTTTGTATGTATGTGCTCACTGAAAGAAAGAAATCAGAGAAGATGAAAACCACTTATAATCCCTCCCATGTCCCCCAAAACGATGAAGATGATAGCCTGGGTTCTTGGCCAGGTTCTCCCTCTTAACCTAATGTGTGGCCTTAGGCAAGTCCTTTGGCTTTACTGAGCTCCAGTGTTCTTATTCCCAAATGTGGCCAGAACCTGACTGGCTGTGGTGGATGGAAAGAGAGGCCCATAGGAACATATGGAGTCAAAAAACAGCCATTTCTTGTTATTCAGGAAGCAGACAGTTTTTATTTGCTTTTGTCAATGCAGCACAGGCTTTGGCAGGGCAACCTTAGCCTCATACCCCATAGTTCAGCTCAGCAGCCCCGCCAACATTCTGGACACCTGGTAGCCAGCCCATGCATCCACCTGGGCCATTGATCAGTGCTAGTGATACTGTAGCCCACCCTTGAGATGGCCCAGAGAAACTTTTAAGGAGGGGGGGATGCTTAGCATCATCTATCAGTTTAATTCCATTTGACACTTGGCTATGGGAGGAAAAGAAAATAACCTTGAGAGCCTTCACTAGCTGCTGCTGCTGTTGGAAGAATGTTCCCTAACCCTTAAAATCCCAATCCCGCAACCCCTGCACAAGCAGGAAACCCTAACAGAATCCTTAGTGCCTGGGCCTCAGAGTCCTACACATGAACCCTGTTGAGTGAATGAATGAGTGAAAGAATAAAACAATGTAGGGGACTGAGTTTGTATTCAGTTTTCCACTTTGAGCCAGCCTAGGCTAGAGGTGGGGAGCAGAAACGTCCAGTCGAACGAGGCCTCTAACAGCTCCTCTTGGGTTTTCTTGGTTCCAGTGCAGTTGCTTCTGGACCATGGGGCTGATCCCAACCAGCGAGATGGGCTGGGGAACACACCATTGCACCTGGGTAAGTGCTCAAAAGGCCACCAGGACGTCCTTGTCTGCAGTGCAGACTCCTCTGTGGAGAGTCTGAGGTCTATAGGCTCGTAGCATCTGGGGAAGAGCCTGGGCCCTCAGGGCTACACCCCTCCCAACCTGGGTCCTATGGACTTTCTAGACACTCAGCACTTTGCTGTGCCCTGGGCAGAGTTGATTAACAACCTCCACTGGCTCACCAGCAGTTCTGCTGAGGGAGGTGGGATGTTGTGTGACCTGCAGCTGGTTCTGTGCCTACCGCCGTCTCTCAGGGTAGCTTGAGTTGAGGCAGGCCCTGTCTCCAGGCCTCAGTTTCTTCAGCTGTGCGGGGGAGGGGCGGGGGGGGGGCGGGGGGTGGGAGAGTTAGACTTACTAATGGCTAAGTCCTGCCCACCTGCTGCATTGGTGATGCCTTCTTGGGAGGCATAACCTGACACAGGCACACTCAAGGCGTAGTCCTGCTCCCTGCCCCTCTAATGGATGCACACGGCCAGACCCCTGTGATCCCTGGACTCTTAAATCCCTGTTGTTCTTCTTCAGCGGCCTGTACCAACCACGTCCCTGTCATCACCACACTGCTGCGAGGAGGTATGTGGTCCCTTCCCCTTGTCCCTCCTTTCTTTTTCACCTCCATCCCCAGCATGTCATCTCTGCCTGCTTCTGCAGGCGCCCGTGTGGATGCCCTGGACCGGGCAGGCCGCACACCCCTGCACCTGGCCAAGTCAAAGCTGAACATCCTGCAGGAAGGCCACTCCCAGTGCCTGGAGGCCGTGCGGCTGGAGGTGAGGCAGGTGAGCAGTACTTCCCGGTGCCGTCCTGACCACAGACGCTCCTTTTGTTTTTTTTTTGCTTCTTTTATAAAAGGCACTTCTTGTTTTTTTTTCTTTTTTTATAAAAGGCGCATCAGACACAAGGTTTTCATAATCACACAGTCACATTGCAAAAGCTCTATCATTATACATTCATCTTCAAGAAACATGGCTACTGGAACACAGCTTTCCAATTTCAGGCACTTCCCTCTAGCCTCTCTAATACATCTTAAACTAAAAAAGGGATATCTATATAATGTGTAAGAATAACCTCCAGGATAACCTCTCAACTCTATTTGAAATCTCTCAGCCACTGACACTTTATTTCGTCTCATTTCTCTCTTCCCCCTTTTGGTCGAGAAGGTTTTCTCAATCCCTTGATGCTGAGTCCCAGCTTATTCTAGGATTTCTGTGTCTGGTTTGCTTCTTACTGACCCTCGTTGGCACCTTGCTCTATCTTGCCCCTGGGCAGCTGCATCAGGCCTCTCTGTGCCTCCTCACTAGATCCAGTCAGCTTAGTCCACTGTCTTATTTCAGATCATCCAGATGCTGAGGGAGTATCTGGAACACTTGGGGCGGCGTGAACAGCGGGAACGACTAGACGACCTCTGTACCCGCCTCCAGATGACAAGCACCAAAGAGCAGGTAATAGATATGGTTCCAAACCCAGGGCCTGATAGGAGAACCACAGCCAGGCTACCCCTGCTCTACTGTATCCAGATACTCATATCAGAAAGTCATCTTTTTTGGGATCACAGCCCACTGTGGCCCTCAGAACTTCTTTTGAAGCTGCCAGTGCCTCTAGTTTGCTTGTAGTCCTTCTCCTTGGGTCATCCTGAGATTGCCTGGTGTCGAGAATTAGCCCTTGGCCAGCTGTTCCATAGTCAGAAGGAAGAATAGTCACCACGTGCCCTGGGAGGAAAGCCAATGCCTGTCCTCTCTGCCTGTGGTGTTGGGGAGGAGACCTGCGGGCCCAGCTCCCAGGCCTGTCCCAGCATCCTGTAACAGAGCCTTGTTTTTGTCTGACAGGTCGATGAGGTGACCGATCTCCTGGCTAGCTTCACCTCCCTCAGCTTGCAGATGCAGAACATGGAGAAGAGGTAGCAAGAGAGGCCTCTGCCCCTGGCTGCACTCTCATTACAAAGAAGAAGCCCAGTATCTGGGACTTTGGAGCTACATTGGTCTGGTGGGGACCTTGCCCTTGCCACCAAAGGCTGTGGGGCAGAGATGCCCTCTCCACGACCTCAGAGCCACTTTCAGCTATAGTCCTTGTCATCTCCGTGGCCTAGGACCACAGCCCCAGCTTCTTCCTCCAATTTCTGTGGCCACATGTCAGCTCTGGCCAACATGCACTGTTCTGGCAGGCCTTACCCATCCTGTAGCCAGTTGCCTGGTACGGGCTGTCCTCTCTGGTGTCCTCACCAGGCCCTGGACTCTTCACCATTTCCCTTCCTGAACATGGGCTTGCTACGTTAGCAGGGTGTGGGATAGGGCAGGCAGATCCTGAAGCGGGATGGCTGCATCGTCTTGGCTGGCCCTACACCTCTTACCAGCGTTTAAATTGGAACCTGTCACCAGATTTTCTGTTTGTTTTTTTTTTTCACTTGGGCAGGCACCAGGAATCGAACCTGGGTCCTCTGGCATGGCAGGCAAGCGTTCTTGCCTGCTGAGCCACCATGGCCCGCCCTGTCACCAGACTTTCAAGGAGACATTTCAGTGAGTTTTTCTGTTTGGATGGGGAGGGTTGGTGAGGCCCAGACCTTATAAATACAAGGTTAGGAGAAACCCCACTGAACCCAAAGCAAAAAGTCCCCAACCTTTTAACTCCCAGTCATTGAAACCCCAGGGTGGGGTGTAGAAGTTTTGCAGCCTAGTTGTGGGAAGTTAAATAAGGGCTTCCTACAGTGTCCACACTCTAATCCCAGAATGTTACCTTTGTATGGAAAAAAGAATTTTGCCTTTGTGATTAAGTTGAGGATCTTGAGATAGGGAGAGTATCCTGGATTATCCAGGTGGGCCCAGTATAATCACAAAGGTCCTTTCAAAAGGGAGGCAGAGGATCAGAGAAGTAGCAGATATGACCAAGGAAACGAGGTTGGAGTGATGCGAGGAAGGGGTCATGAGTTGAGGAAGACAAGTGGCCTCCAAAAGCTAGAAAAGGCATGGAAATAGATTCTTCCCTCATAGCCTCCAAAAGGAACCAACCCTGTCAACACCCTGTCTTTGGCCCACTAAAACTTTCAGGCTTCTGGCTTCCAGAGCTATTAGAAAATAAATTTGTATTGTTTTAAGCCAATAAGTTTGTGGTAATTTATTTATAGCAACAGGAAACAGATATACTAGTGAAGACTTAAAACTCGCTGCAAAGGTTTTCATTTTTCTTGGGCAAGAACCGCAGTTCCCCTGGCCTTTTCCTGCAGCAACAGACATTTCCTTTGTTGTCTGCCACAGACAGGCAAATGATCTGCCACAAAGGGAAAACCACAGGGAGAGTATGTCCTGGCCTTCTCCCACAAGGCATTGACTACAAAGCCAAAACAAAATTTTTTCTAAGTGATAATTCCATGTCCTTTCCAGTTCTGCCTATTCTCCCTCTTAACAAAAAAACAAAGCATAATCCTTGGCTATTCTTCACAGCAAAGGAGCTTGTCCCCCAAATCCCAACTTGGTTTGAATCAGGTTTGAATTAAACCCGGCTGCTCCCCAAATCCTAGAGAAAAAAGAATCCCTGTGGAAATGAGATGCTGGCTAAGGCTGCCCCTACGATCCCTGTAAAAGGAGAAGCAGGAAGCCCTACCAAGTTGGCAGGGTCGGGGTGAAAAATGTAGTGACTCCAGCACTGGGAAAAGGGGCTAGAGGGGACAGCAGTGTCCTGTGAAGATACTGAGCTGCTGCTGTGAATGAGGTGGCTTCTGGCTTGCCAGAATGGGTCCTGGACCTGGGAGGGGGTGGGAGAGGTGCTTCCTTCCTGTACAGGTTTCTTCCCTCCGGATGAGCCTGCCCACTTCAGACCTGGGAGTATGTTTGAACTTGCTCTCTTACAGGGGCCCTGCTGGGGCTTAGGCCTTAGAACAGCCTGCCGTGGCCCATAGGGCAGAGTCCAGGTCAGAGGAGTGCCAGGGCAGGAGAGACATGCCAGGAGTTAGTGAAATTGCCCCGAGATGACTCTGCATGTGTGTGTGTGCGTGTGTGTGTGTGTTTTCAGGACAGTCTGACACAGGAATTAACCAGCTAACTCCTAATAAGCCCTCCACCTGCCAAACCATCCCCACCTAGGAAACGGTGGAGGGATCCCGGCAGCAGCACCCTTCCCTGAGATGACTTAACATCCCATTCATGGCCCCGGAGCCATGAGAACTGGGCCATTGTGGACATCCAGTGAACAGAGGGTTTGGAAGATGAAGATGCCTTATAAATCCCTCATCAAACCCTTGCCAGACAAGCTGGTGACTGGCCATTCAACCTTATCCCATTTCCAGCCGGGATTTTTCCTGCAACCCCAAATCTGTCTGAAAAGCCAGCCAGATAAAGTTGGCCCTAGCCACTGGAGTGAATTAGAAAACACAAGTGGACCCTAAACTGGCTAGGCTGACCTGGGGGCAGGACAGAGAATTGCATGGAATTGCCCTCACATGGGTTACTTCTCTTGCTGGCTGCACTGGGAGCCACCAATAGTGGGGGAAGAAACCCACATTGTTGATTTCACCTCCTCGGTAGCACCCTTTGCTTTAAACCTCACATTTCATTCATGTCAAATATTTATTGAGCACTTGTTATGTGCTAGACAATGTTCTAGGTGGGAATACAGCAGAGAACAAAAGGACAAAAATCCCTGCCCTTACCCACCTGGCTGGCAGATGAAGGTACATGCTTGGAGGAAAAAGTATACATAAAAATTCTCAACCATCCTGTGAGAAAACTGATTTTGCTGCTGCTTCATAGGTGAAGAAACAGGTTTGCAACAGTCACAAAAACAACCAGGCAGCTGGAGTTGAAACCTGGTTCCATCCTCAAAGCTCATGCCATTTCCACCGTGCCTGAAATTAGAGCATTCACACAGCCAGAGTTCCATAGAAAGGAGGGCAACGACAATTGTTGAGCATTATGTGCCAGCAGGCCCTTTTATTTAGTTTTGCAATAAACTGTCAAGAGCCCAAGTTACTTATTGCTCCCCTATTTTTTTATTAATTTTTAATTTTTTTTTAAATACCAAAAAAACGCAAACATTCGTAACTTTTGATCATTCCGTTCTACATATGTAATCAGCAGTTCACAATGTCATCACACAGTTGTACATTCATCATCATGGTCACCTCTTGGAACATACGCACCTATTTAGAACAAGAAAAAGAAAACAAAAAAATTCATACATACCATTACCCCCCACTCCTCCCCCTCGCCGATCACCAGCATTTCACTCTAAATTTATATTTTTTAAACATTTGTTCCCCCTATTATTCATCTTTATTCCATATGTTTTACTCGTCTGTTGACAAGGTAGATAAAAGGAGCATCAGACACAAGGTTTTCACAATCACACAGTCACATTGTGAAAGCTATATCATTATACAATCATCATCAAGAAACATGGCTACTGGAACACAGCTCTACATTTTCAGGCAGTTCCCTCCAGCCTCTCCACTACATCTTGACTAACAAGGTGATATCTATTTAATGAGTAAGAATAACCTCCAGGATAACCTCCCGACTCTGGAATCTCTCAGCCATTGACAATTTGTCTCATTTCACTCTTTCCCCTTTTTGTCGAGAAGGTTTTCTCAATCCCTTGATGCTGAGTCTCAGCTCATTCCAGGATTTCTGTCCCCTGTTGCCAGGAAGGTCCACATCCCTGGGAGTCATGTCCCACATAGACAGGGGGAGGGTGGTGAGTTTGCTTGTTGTGTTGGCTGGAGAGAGAGGCCACATCTGAGCAACAAAAGAGGTTCTCTTGGGGGTGACTCTTAGGCCTAATTTTAAGTAGGTTTGACCTATCCTTTGTGGGGTTAAGTTTCATATGAACAAACCCCAAGATTGGGGGCTCAGCCTATAGCTTTGATTGTCCCCACTGCTTGTGAAAATATCAAGAATTCAACTTGGGGAAGCTGAATTTTCCCCCGTTCTCATCATTCCCCGAAGGGGACTTTGCAAATACTTTTTTATTCACTGTTCAAATCACTCTGGCTCCCCCTGTTTTATAGATGCAGAAAATTAAGGCTGAAAGAAAAAATAACAGCTGGAAATGGGGCCCCACCCTGGGTCTAGCGTTCTTTGCCAAGGTTTCCCAAATGTCAATGTCTCCAGGGCTCCTGGGACACAATTAGTAGGAACCAATGACCCTTGCTGAGTAAAGGCCTCTGTATTTGTGACCAGACAGCATTCTCAGGTGCTCAG
>PVIY010039542.1:0-23041 GCA_004026745.1 Myrmecophaga tridactyla
AATAGGGGGAACAAATGTTAAAATAAGTTTAGTTTGAAATGCTAGTGATCAATGAAAGCGAGGGGTAAGGGGTATGGTAGATATAATCTTTTTTTTCTGTTTTTATTTTATTTCTTTTTCTATTGTCTTTTTATTTCTTTTTCTGAATGGATGCAAATGTTCTAAGAAATGATGAATATGCAACTAAGTGATGATATTGTGAATTACTGATTATCTATGTTAATGTTGTATTTCATTTGTTAAATTTTTTTAATTAATAAATAAATTTAAAAAAAACTTAAGGGGGGTTTCAGAACTTATAACACCTAATTAAGGGTGTTGAAAAATCACCTAATTCAATTTAAACATATGATAGAAAATATGGCAAAAGAGAAAAAAGTTATTAAGAAGAAAATGTGTTAACACAAAGAAAACTTTAAAGTATCAAAAGGAAAATAATTAAAATTATGGAAATGAAAGGCACAATGGAATAGATTAACAATATACTAGAGGCATTCAAGAGCAGATTAGAAGAGACAGAAGAAAGAATCAGTGAGCTAGAAGACAGGATAATCAATAATTTCTGTCAAAAAAGAACAGATAGAGAAAATAATGGAAACAATTGAGTGTGTCTCTGGAATTGGAATGACAGCATGATGTGCAAAAACCCATGCATTATGGGTGTTCCAGAAAGAGAAGAGAAGGGAAAAAGGGCAGAATGAATATTTGAGGAAATATATAAGATATAAGCACACATGTTGAAGAAGACGGACATATTCTAACCAGAACAAGTACTAACAGACGTTTTTCCAAGACACATACAAATGAGAATGTCAAATACTAAAGATAGAAAGTGAATTGTGAAAGCAGCAAGGTAAAAGCAATTTATCACTGTGTTGGTTTGAAACTGTTGTGTACCCCAGAAAAGCCATGTTCTTTAATCCTGATTCAGTATTGTTGGCAGGATCATTTTATTGTTTCCATGTTGTTTCCATGGAGACGTGTCTCCACCCATTCAAATTGGGTCATTTATTGGAGGCCTTTAAGAGGGAACCATTTTGGAAAAAAGCTTCAGAGCTGACACCGACAGAGATATATGGAGATGGAGAAAGAAAACACACCTGAGGAAGCTGTTTAAAAACAGAAGCCAAAGGATCAGCAGATGCCAGCCATGTGCCTGCCCAGCTGACAGAGGTGTTCTGGACCCTTTGTCCTTTCTTTTTTTTAATTTTTTAATTTTATTTTTTTAAACACCAAAAAACACCAAGCAAACACAAACATTCATATTTTGATCATTCCGTTTTACATATGTAATCAGTAATTCACAATGTCATCACATAGTTGCATATTCATCATCATGATCATTTCTTGGAACATTTGCATCAATTCAGAAAAAGAAATAAAGTGGAAATGGAAAAAAAATTATACATTTGATACTCCTTACCCCTTCCTTTCATTGATTACTAGCATTTCAAACTAAATTTATTTTAACATTTGTTTCCCCTATTATTTATTTTTATTCCATATGTTCTACTCATCTGTTGACAAGGTAGATAAAAGGAGCATCAGACACAAGGTTGTCATAATCACACAGTCACATTGTGAAAGCTTCATTATACAATCATCTTCAAGAGACATGGCTACTGGAGCACAGCTCTACATTTTCAGACACTTCCCTCCGACCTCTCCAATATACCTTAACTAAAAAGGTGATATCTATATAATGCATAAGAACAACCTCCAGGATAACCTCTCAACTCTGTTTGGAGTCTCTCAGCCATTGACACTTTGTCTCATTTCACTCTTCCCCCTTTTGGTCAAGAAGGGTTTCTCAATCCCTTGATTCTGAGTCTCAGCTCATTCTAGGGTTTTTCTCAATCCCTTGATGCTGAGTCCCAGCTCATTCTAGGATTTCTGTCCCACGTTGCCAGGAAGGTCCACACCCCTTTGGAGTCATGTCCCATGTAGACAGGGGGAGGGCAGTGAGTTTGCTTGTTGTGTTGGCTGGAGAGAGAGGCCACATCTGAGCAACAAAAGAGGTTCTCTTGGGGGTGACTCTTAGGCCTAATTATAAGTAGGCTTGACCTATCCTTTGTGGGGTTAAGTTTCATATAAACAAACCCCAAGACTGGGGGCTCAGCCTATAGCTTTGGTTGTCCACACTGCTTGTGAGAATATCAAGAATTCAATTGGGGAAGTTGAATTTTCCCCCATTTTCACTATTCCCTGAAGGGGACTTTGCAAATACTTTTTTATTCACTGTTAAAATCACTCTGGGATTTATCTGGGCGTCACTCTGGACAAACCAACAAAATCTCATGTCCTACTCAAGGTTCTATGTACTTATAGTGTTCAATTAAGCAGCCTTTAACCTTTCTTGATTCAAGGTATCTTTCTCTGTATGCCTTAGTTTGGACATTTATATGGCCTTGTTAAGTTAGGAAACCACCACACTCTTAGGAAAACCAATAGCAACCAATTTAAGTTATAAGAATTACAATGTAAGTAGGTGACTCAAAAAGTTTAACTGTGTCTGTAGAAACAAGGATCCAATCTCATTCAGAAGTCAGAACCCCTAATCTAGCCTATCCTTGGTTTATATAGTCTTGTGTAGCTTGGGGCCAAGAGTTTTACATAAAGTCAGCATTATTTACATCTATAATTATCTGCTGACTACTAATTAATGAGCGTTTCCCTAGGGTTATGTCATCCTATGTTGACTGCATATTATTTCATACATTGTATGCTCAAAAATGGCAGAACATGTCTATCCCTGGGTGTGCCTTTTGCTATGCTAATAAGGCAGGGATCACCTTAAGGACAATTTAGGGGCTTCTGTGCCTGTGCTTGCTACTGGTTGACTCCAGCATCTCTGCTTGACCAGAAAAGCAGGATGCAGTACCACAAGTACAGGATTTTGACCTGAGTATAGGTTCTAAATTTGTATTATTTATGCATATCTCATTAGTCTTGAAGACTGAGCTCTTGGTTCCATTTGTTCCAGAGTTCTTGCCAACTACCAACTGCCCCTTGTAATGCTTTTCTTGTAACACTACTAACTCTACTGCCATCCTTCACAACTACTCCAACAACTCTTCCCTTTTATGCAGGACAGATTACAAGCCTTTCAATGTAGGATTGCAGAGAGGTAGTGGTCTTGAGGCTTCTGTATCTTCTTCCAGCTGAATTAGGGTGGAAATGTAGGGAACGGGGAGCAGGCTGGAGAATGAATATCTGGTTGGCCAATGCCAAAACCTGTGAGTGAAAAAATTTTTGAAGGCACATTAATAAGGTTGGGACAGCAGTGCACAGCAGGACAATGAGAATGAGGGACCAAATGAAGGGCAAAATCCACTTAGGAAGTTGGGTATCCAGGAGACAATAGTTGTTGCAGATTTGCCAAAATGTGTATAGTTCTTGGCTCTTTGCTTTAAGTTGTTAAGTGATTCCTGGACTACTCATTAATGTAGTAACAGCAGTCTTCTTTGAGGAAGAAGAGGTGTCACCTTGGCCAGCTGTAAGGAGGTCTAGGGCTCTATGATTTTTTAACACAATACCTACAAAAGAATCTAATTGCTTTTGTACCTTGAAGATAGACTCAACTACTTATCATCCCCAAGTTTTCATGACATATTAGCAGTAATTTAAAGAGATGTCTGTTCTAGTTTGCTAGCTGCCAGAATGCAATATACCAGAAACAGAATGGCTTTTAAAAGAGGAATTTAATAAGTTGCTAGTTTACAGTTCTAAGGCTGAGAAAATGTCCCTATTAAAACATGTTCACAGAAATGTCCAATCAAAGGCATCCATCCAGGGAAAGATACCTTGGTTCAAGAAGGCCGATGAAGTTCAGGGTTTCTTTCTCAAGTGAGAAGGCACATGGTGAACACAGTCAGGGCTTCTCTTTCAGCTGGAAGGGCACATGGCAAACATGACGTCATCTGCTAGCTTTCTCTCCTGGCTTCCTGTTTCATGAAGCTCCCAAGGAGGCATTTTCCTTCTTCATCTCCAAGGGTCACTGGCTCATGGACTTTCGGCTTCATGGTGCTGCAGCATTCTCTGCTCTCTCCAAATCTCTCACTCTCCAAAATGTTTCCTCTTTTATAGGACTCCAATAAACCAATCAAGACCTACCCAAAGGGGTGGAGACATGTCATCACCTAATCCAGTTTAACAACCACTCTTGACTAAATCGCATCATCCAGGGAGATGATCTGATTACAGTTTCAAACATACAGTATTGAATAGGGATTATTCTACCTTTATGAAATGGGATTTTGATTAAAACATGGATTTTCCAGGGAGCACACTTCCTTTCAAACCAGTACAATGTCCCAGCTAGATCAGCAAATGAACCAACTCTGAGGAATATGAGGAAGAGAAGAAGTGAGAGTGCCCTTTCTTTTGATGAAAAGAAGAGGGAAAGAGATCAGTTGTGATAGGCACTGGGATTGAGGCATTCCCCAGTGCAGCCTGGAATCCTGGAATAACATACCCAAGTCTACACAGCCTTTGATAGTTGACTTGCAGTGAAAGGCATGAATCAGAACCACGAATATAATACAATCCTTGAAAAGGATTTAAGGAGGGGATAAAGAAAAAGCCATTTTAGTCAGTTATAATAGAGGGGGCTACTGGCTGTTTTAAGAGGAAAGTTAACTTGAGTTGAGCTAGGGTGGCTCTAAGAGGGGAGCTACACCAGGGGAGGGGAGTCTCATCCTGGAAGAACAAGTGGAGAGTGGTGGCATCATAGACAAGGCCTGGGTGCCTGATGAGGGGATGAAGGCAGGACAGTCCTGATATTGGATGGAGGAATTTATAAGGAGAGTCAAAAAGCTTAGAGGTCTCCCCTGGCAATAGAGGGTAAAAACTTGAGAAAAGCTATCCAAACACTTGTATGTTATTGGAGTCTTTGTAAGCAGGATTGAAGCTCCTGCATTTGGGCATTTAACTGCCTATGGTAACACAGTATGATTGAAGTCAGGCTTCAGTACCCACCAGGGACAATGATATGGTGAGGAGCCATTGTATCTAGGTAGAGGAATGATAGGCATGCCTCTGAGGTTGGAGGAGGGTGCTCTAACCCAGAAAGTTACATTATAATCTTGCTCCTCTAACTTCCAAATTCTGGGGACCCCTGAATTATTGGAAAAAGCGCACAATCCATATGAGCTTGGTGAGGCTGGGGTAAGGTCAGAGTAGGTGAGACCTGGTATCTCAGGGTATAAGTTCATGGCTTTGGACCCATTAAGAAGGGCCATGATAGCACAGTACTACTTAACTATTATACAATAATGTTAGTAACATTGAATGAAGCTGACTGTGAAAATGATAGAGGGAGGAGGGCTGGGGGCACAAATGAAATCAAAAGGAAAGATATGCAATAAAGACTGAGATGGTATAATCTAGGAATACCTAGAGTGTACAATGATAGTGACTAAGTGTACAAATTAAAAAATGTTTTTGCATGAGGAAGAACAAAGGAATGTCAATATTGCATGGTGTTGAAAATAGATGGTAATTCATATTTTAAAACGTTAACTTATGCATGAGACTAAAGCAAAAAATGTTTATTTGGTACAAAATTTTTATTTTGACTAGTGCATTTTCTAATATAACTTATGTGGAGAGTTTAATTGAATACCATAAGTATATGGAACCTTGGTAGGGCATGAGATTTTGTAGGTTGTCCACAGTGATGCCCCGACAAATCCCAGAGTGATTTAAAAAGTGAATAAAAAAGTATTTGCAAAGTCCCCTTGGAGGAATGGTGAGAAAGGGGGGAAATTCAACTTCCCCATGTGGAGAATTCCTGATATTCTCTAAAGCAGTGGAGACAACCAAAGCAATAGGCTGAGCCCCCAATCTTGCGGGTTGTTCATATGAAACTCAGCCCCACAAAGGATAGTTTACACCTACTTAAAATTAGACCTAAGAGTCACCCCTGGAAAACCTCTTTTGTTGCTGAGATGTGGCCTCTCTCTCTCAGCCAACATGACAAGCAAACTCACTGCCCTCCCCCTCTCTATAGGACATGACTCCCAGGGATGTAAACCTTTCTGGCAACATGGGACAGAAATCCTAGAATGAGCTGGGATTCCGCATCAAGGGATTGAGAAAACCTTCTAGAGTGAAAGGGGGAAGAGAGAAATGAGACAAAATAAAGTGTCAATGGCTGAGAGGTTTCAGAGTTGAGAGGTTATTCTGGAGGTTATTCTTATGCATTATATAGATATCTCTTTTTTAGTTTAAGGTGTATTAGAGGGACTAGAAGGAAGTGCCTGAAAATGTAGCACTGTGTTCTAGCAGCCATGTTTCTTGAAGATGAATGTATAATGTTATAGCTTTCACAATGTGACTATGGGATTGTGAAAACTTGTGTCTGATGCTCCTTTTATCTATGGTATGGACAGATGAGTAAAAACTGTGGATTAAAGATAAAGAAATAATAGGGGGAACAAATGTTAAAAGAAAACAAAGGAAAAAAAAGGGTCATGAGACCCGTGTGATTAACCCAAGCACCAAAGGTTCCATGGAGTTGCAAGCTGATGAGGTGTTCCACTCTTTGGTAGGAACAGGGACTACTGTATACGCATTTTGCATGGGTAAGCACAGCCAACAGTTGGTGATGTTCCATGTCATCTGAATACTCTGGAGGGCAGTGATTAAAGAGCAGTGTCATGGTCAGGTTCATGTGTCAACTTGGCTAGGTGGTGGTACCTGTTTGTCTGGTTGGACAAGTGCTGGCCTGTCTGTTGCTATGAGGATATTTCATAGAATTAAATCATGATCATGTTGGCTACATCCACAGCTGACTCCATTTGTAATCAGACAAGGGGAGTGTCTTCTTTAATGAGTGATGCTTAATCTAATCACTGGGAGCATTTTAAGGAGGATTCAGAAGAGACAGACTCCCTTCCTGCTTCAGCCAGCGAACCTCTCCTGTGGAGTCTGTCCAGGCCCTCCATTTGAATCACCAGCTTCCCAGCCTGCCCTACAGATTTTGGACTCTATGGTTCCATGGTTACATGAGACACTTTTATAAATTTTATATTTATGAATATTTCCCATTGATTCTGTTTCTCTACAGAATCTTAACTAATACAACTTGGTACTAGGAGTGGTTCTTAAGAAACAGTATCTTAAAAATGGGTTTTTATGAATGATTTTCTAAACTGACTGGACTCAAAGGCACAAAGAACTCTGATTCTCACAATCAGAATGACATTCCCAATCCATGGAGTGAGTTGGCAAAAGAGATAATCAAAATATCACCCTTCAATTCTCCTAATGCTTCACTTGTATGAAGCAAGGCACTGGAGGATAATGTTTTTGACACCTTTACAGAGTTTTGTGGAAATAGTAATTATAGAGTTGTTGGCTGGTTGTTGTTAGATACACTGTATACATTAATGAGTGAAAGGGATGGGCTTAAGGCTTCAACTGAGAAGCTTAAGCGCTGTCTGATAAATGTAGATATTTCTGGGAGTGTCCTGAAGCAAAATCTTATTTCCTGTAGCTGGAGACTTAAGATCTCTGAAAATCAGACTCAGAATCTTATTGTTAGAGTAGTAGCCTTACAATGTAAACTGAAATCTCAATTTTGCATGGTGTCTGCTGTTAGAGTGAGGACATTGATTGGAAAGGAGTAGGAACCATAAAATGGGATGGTGACATATGGATTGATAATGATGTCAGTAGAGGTTGAAACCCTAGGTCATGCTGAGTCTTCTCTAGATAACCCTGTAATAGTCTGAGGACATAGCTGCCCCACCTCCAGTCTGTCTTGAGGAGTTGGCCACCCAACCTCCACCTGAAGGGATTAGCCCTGGAGTGATTAATCCTATTTCACCAGATGAAACTGCAAATGAATGCTCTGAAGCAAATGACTTGGAAGATTTGGAAAGAACCTGTGGGGTAAGAAATAACAGTGAGTAAACAACAACAAAAACCCTGGATTACTGAATCGGCCTGCCAGAGGAAGGATTTCTTTTGAATAGCCATTTCATCCCTTCTAAGTGTTCAATGGTATACTCTGAGTTTTTTCCTTTTTGCAAGTGAGTGACTGGGGTTTTGAGGTCTGGTGTGGGCCACAGTTTTACTCAAGTGTAGTGGGCCCATTACTTGACACCCCGTAACTTGAGAGAAGAGTGAGTAGTTGATAAAACATAGTAAGGCCCTTGCCACTTAGGTTTAATTTGGTCTTCTGGCAGGCCTTGCTTCTAGGTTTTTAACAGAACCCAGTCTCCTTTCTTGAATGCATGCAGAGAAATATCAGCTGGGAAGGCGAGCCTCAGATTGCTAAATTGATGGAGTACTTTGAGGGTTTCATTAAGTTTTAGGGCCTGCTTCTATAGACAAGGGCACAGGGCATGGTTCTTTGGGCTCCCATACACTAATTGAATGGGGCTTAAGTCCAAGCCCTTGCATGGGCTCACTTTGGCCTGCAGAAATGCCATGGACAAAGCTTGAGTCCATGATATGTGGGCTTCTTGGCAAATTTTGCTGATGGTTGTTTTTAAGGTGTGGTTTGTGTATTCTACTTTTCCTAAAGACTGGGGTCTCCACACAGCTTTAAGTTTCCACTTGATTCCAAGATGACAGCTAAGCTGCTATACTATTTTGGAGATAAATGCAGCCCCATTGTCTGACTGAAGAGAAGCAGGTAGCCCAAACCTTGCAATGGTATCTTATACAATAAATTTATAATCATTCCCTTCTTTCTGACAAGGGAAGACTTCAAGCTCCATCTGGTAAATGTGTCCATGAAAACTAGAAGATACTTGAAATTCCCTTGGGCTGTTAGCATTATGGTGAAGTTAACTTGACAAATTTTGGCAGGGAGGACTCCTCAATATTGAATTTCAGGGGGAGGATTTGTATTCTGCTGCAAGGATTGTTTTGCTGGCAGCATAGGCAGGGGAGCATGGCATGGGAGGTAGCTTGGGTTAGATGGGGTCCAGTAGCTTGAGATGAGTTTTTTAAGTGCTTCAGCCCCAGTGTGAGTAGTTACATAGTACCACTTTATGATGGTTGAACAAGTTTCTCAGGCAGCAGGATCTTGCTTCAGCACTAGCCAACCATCCACCCTAGTTTCTTGGTTGGGGGAGGGGGGCAGTTATAATACCAGTTTTCAGCTTGGGCTAAGTCCTGGGTTGGCAGGTTTGAATATATCTTGGAGTTGTTGTGTTACAGGAGGACATATGTGGGGTCCATGGTGTATCGTTCTTGCCACCGCCTTGGTGACTAAGTCAGCCTCTCAATTCATTGAGTTGATGCATGAATCTCCTTTCTGATGTCCTCTGCAATGAGTGCACAATTTCTTCTAGGTATTTTATAGCTTTACTACTTGTAGAAAGCAGCCCACATTCTTTCCAGATGGCTCTGTGTGCATGGAGGATGAGGAAAACATATTTAAATTCTGAATAGATATTAGTGTGTTTCCCTTAGCTCTTTTCCAAAGCCCAAATTAAGGCCACTAGCTCTGCCTCTTGGGCTGAGGTGACTGGTGAAAGGACAAAGCTTCAATGATTTTTCCTGCTGTCATGAAAGTATAGCTGGCTTTCTGCTCCCCCTCCTCCATAAAGCTACTACCATCGGTAAATATTTCTACTTTGGGGGTTGACAATGGTGCATCCAGTATGTCCTCTCTGGCTGATAAATTTTTAGACAGGACTTCCAGGCAATTATGAGTAGGATTTAGAGCACCTGGGTCTGGCAGCAGTGAAGCAGGATTTAAAGGGGGAGAAAGTTCCAGTGTTAATCCTGGGTTATCAAGTAAGAGGTCTTGGCATTGGCCTAACCTGTCTTAAGTGAACCAAAGTCCAACTTCTCCCTCCATTAGAGTTAAGACTTTGTGAAGGAAATGAATTATCATGGGTTGCCCAGGAGTAAGTTTTTTTTTTCTTGCATCAGGCTTCAGGCTGCAGCCACAGTTCTTGAGCAAGGGAGACAGTCTTTTTCAGTATTGTCTAAGTTTTTGGAGAAGTAAACAATTGGTTGATGGTTGGGGCCCAGTTTTTGTATGAGAACTACTTTCATGCACAAAAGATCAGACTTTTTTTTAGGTCTAGGAGGCCTAGAGCCAGTGTACTTACCAGTGCTTCTTTTGCTGTTTTCAGGATTTTTCCATGGTCTGCAGTTCGAGTGAGGGGCTCCGTGTTCTAACCTTGTAAGGCATGATGCAGGGGTTGTGCAATATGACAAAATTAAGAATCCAAATTCCTCAGAATCCAGTCATGCCTAACCCCCCCTTCCATAATTGCCTTCAAGCCTTGGGTGATGCCATGTGAACAACTGTTTGAATCTTGTCTTCTGTTAGAGAAAGTCTCCCTTTTTTCTATGACAAAACCCAAGTTACTTTTTGGCTTACTATTTGTGCTTTCTTTTTTGAAAGTTTGAAACTTTGTTTGAGCTCAGCTCAACAGTTAAGCTTATTAACAGTATCCTTTTTACATCCATCGCAGGTGGGACTAGCAATAAGGATATCATCAACATATTGCAGATATTGTCATTTTAGCCAAACATTCTCCCACAAGTGTTTGCTTAGCTGCTCACCAAAAAGAGTCGGGGGGGGGGGCAGTTTAAACCCCTGGGGAAGGACAATCCAAGCACATTATCCCTTTTGTCCTGTGGTAGTTTCCTCCCATTCAAAAGCAAAAAAAAGGGCTGATTTTCTTTACTCATTGGGATGCAAAAGAAAGCATTTTTAAAATCTAGCACTGAGAACCAGACATTAGCAGGGTTTAAGATAAACATTAATGTATATGGATTGGGAATAACTGGATGGATGCTTTTAACAATTTTGTTGATTATCCTTAAATCTTGAACAAACCCGTAGTCCTGTGATCCACGTTTCCTGACTAGGAGAGCAGAGGTGTTGCGTGGGGATTGGCAGGGTATAATAAGCATGATGGCTTTTAAATTCACAATGGCCAGTTGGAGCCACAGCCATGCCATTGGTGGCAAGGGGAACTGTTTAATCTAAGGAAACCATGGTTCTTTTCTTTATGGGCTGTTAGTGCAGCTACTAGGAAAATAACTTCTTGCCTGGCTTGTTTTGGCTGCAGTTTTTTTAATACTTGATCTCAATTGGTGAAGACCTTAAAGGCTCTCTCTAGCAGCTGAGATATAGGCACCCCATGAGGTCTGTACACTTTTTGTCATTTTTTTCTTATATCTGGGGTACTCCGGGTAATAAAGGTGATATTGATCAACCTTGAATTTTCAGACTTTTCTGGGTCTCTGTCAGTACACATTCAAAAAGCTTTGAAAATACACACTAAGAAGGTAGAGGGATTTTTGCCTTTTTTTTTTTGCTAGACTTCCTTACTTTGGTAAACTTTTTCTGTTTGGGGCCCCATTTTTCAGTCACTCTAGAATGCAAACTTTATAATGGTCAACTTTGGGCATGTTTCCACACTCATTAGGGTCTCATTCTGAAAAAATACCTGGGATAGATTCCCAAGCCTGCATATACACCAGGTTTTGAGACACTCCTTCCCTCAGACTTTAAGCTTCTTGCTTTGCCTTGTCTAATACCATGTGCCTTCTCTCAGGGGTGCAGAGGACATTTAACAAGGATTGAATATTGGCCCAGGTTGGGCGGTGGGTTGCAAAAATAGTCAGGTAAAGAGAAGTCATCTTTTCTAGGTCTGTTCAAGAAGACAGATATTTTTGCTTCCAGTTGAAAAGATCAGAGGCTGTGAGGGGGGTGTGTATGAAAAGGAATACACAGGGTCTTCCCTGTTCATCTACCCTAGTCAGCACTTGACAAAGAGAAAATTGCCCATAGCTTAATTCCAGGGCAGATGAAGCTCCACTTCTAGTATGGGAGGGAGACTGAATGGTCCCAAAAGCCTCCATAAGGGCAGATGGAAGTCCTGCATTAGCCAAAGGTGGAAGTCCAGGATATCAGGGCAGGGGCAGCAATGTTCATTGGGGTGCAGTTGAGTTATAAGTAGCCCTCAGTCTGTAAGGTCATCTATGATCTCTGGCCCTGAATTGGGAATACAGTTTGTGCTGTTTTCTTCCATTGCCTGGCTCAACACAGACCGTTAATCCACACCACTTCTGCTTGTCCTTACTCTGACTTAATTCACAAAAATTGGAACATAGGGAATTTCTGCATATTTTCCCATTCATCTGCAAAATGAATCCAACTCTACAAATGTCTCAAGTCTCAAAGTTCCATTCTCCTGCCAAGTTTCTCTATTCTCCAGGGGATACCAGAGCCATAGAGTGTTATACACTAAAAATCATCTGGTTTTGCATTAGAGTGGGGTCCCCAAGGCATCCTGTAATCCTTAACCAGTCTTTAAGGATGCACTCTGAAGAGGACTTTTCAGGGACAGACCCCTCATTACCCATGGCAGTGATTTAGGCAAACTAAGGGAGATGAGAGAAAGCCAGATGTGTAAGACCAGAAACCAGATTCAGGAAGAGGTGTTAGTTCAAAGACCTCTTCACAGTGAGGATGTGGGACTCAATCCCACAACCTCATCCAATCAACCTCTTAAAACTCAATAGAGGTGGAACTTCCAGCAGTTCCCACAACAGGACCTGAAACAGACTTCCATTAAATCCCACAAAGGGATTTAAAATAAGAATCAGAGACCAGATGATAACAAAAACAAAAAGGAACAAACTCACCACCAAAGGAAGGAAAGGACTCCCAGGGAATCCACCAGACAGTTGTGGTTGCCAGCCCTTAAAGATGCTCATCAATTCCTGCCCCCATGTGGGACACTATTCTCTGAACAAGGGAGTTCAGGCAGCCATTGAGAACAGAGGTTCTGAGCCCAGGAGAAGAGACCACAATGAGTTCCCTATTGAGGCTGACTAGTCACCAGGAAAGATGATAAATAGGTGTCCTGGAACCTTTGAATAGTCCCATCAGAGACACCAATTATTAGGTTAGGAAAACACCAACCTCTTAGGAAAACCAATGGTGACGACTTTAAATTAGAAGAACCACAAGATAAGTAGGCAATTCAAATAGTTTAATTGTGTCTGCAGAAACAAGAATTCCACCCCCATCCAGAAGTTGGGATCCCTAGACTATCCTATCCTTGGCTGATATAGTCTTGTGTAGCTTGGAGCCAGGTGTTTTACATAAAGCTAGCATTATTTGCATCTATAATTATCTATTGATTACTAATTAATACACATGTCCCTTGGGTTATATAATCCTATGTCAACTATATACTATTTCATACATTGTATGTTCAAAAATGGCAGGAAGTCCCTACCTCTGGGTGTGTCTTTTACTATGCTAGTAGGGCAGGGGCACTAGGGCAATCTGGGTCCTCCACACCTGTACTTGCAACTGGTTGAATCCAGCTTCTCTGCTTGACTAGAGAATCAGGATGCAATTATTCACAAGTGCTGGACGTCGGCCTGAGTGTAGATTCTAGATTTGTAGAATTTATGTATACTTCATCAATTTTGAATGCTGGACTCTTGGTTCCCTTTGTTCCATAGTTTTGCAAGCTACCAATTTCACATATGTAACTAACAGTTTCTTTGTAACCCTAGCAACTCCACTGCAATCCTTCATAACTAGTCCAACAGCCTTAAAACAATAAACTTACAACTTGATAAACTTCCTTTACAAAAGCCAAACCATTTCTGATATATTGCACTTCTGGTAGCATTAACAAACCAAAATAATTATATACAAGGAATCTTTAGTATGTCTAAGTTCTGATTTCACATCAGAAACCATTGAGGCAAGGCATCAGTGGTTTGATCTATCTAAGGTATTGAAAGAGAAAAAGTGCCAGGTGAAAATTCTTTATCTGTAAAAACTATTTTTCTAAAGGGAGGGAGAGTTTAAAATATTCACAGGTAGGCAGAAACAGAGAGTTCTTCAACATGAGACCTGCTAAAAGGGGTAGGAGAGAAATGAGACAAAATGAAGTTTCAGTGGCTGGGATATTTCAGAGTTGAGAGGATATTCTTAAGGCTATTTATATGCATTATATAGATATATATGCATTATATAGATATCTCATTTAGTTCTAGTGTATTTAGTGTATTATATGCATTTTAGTGTATCATATTAATTATATAGATATCCTACTTAGTTTTAGTGTATTACAGTAGTTGGTAGGAAATATCTGAAACTGTTTAATTGTATTCTAGTAGTCTTGATTCTTGAAGATGATTGTATACCCATATAACTTTTACAGTGTGACCATGTGATTGTGAAAACATTGTGGCTGATGTTCCCTTTATCCAGGGTATGGACAGATGAGAAAAAAATATAAGAACAAAAAGATAAATATATAATGGTGGGGGGAATAAGGAGTAAAAAAGTATAGATTGTAATACTAGCAGTCAATGAGAGGGAGAGGTAAGGGGTATAGGATGCATGGGGCTTTCTTTTATCTTTTTTTTCTGGAGTGATGCAAATGTTCTAAGAATGATCAAGGGGATGAATACACAGCTATGTGATAACACTGAGAGTTGTTGATTGCATACTTTGGAGGGACTGTATGGTGCATGACAATATCTCAAAAATATTTTTTAAAAAAGAGAGAACTGCCCTATAAGAAATACTAAAGGGAGTTTTGCAGGTTGAAAGGAAAAGACAAGAGAGATGTCTTGGAGTAGTATGAAGAAATGAAGACTATCAGTAATGGCATCTAAAAGGGTAAAAATAAAGACAAAAAAGAGATATTACATTAAAGGCAAAGGATATAATGACTGAAGTAAGTACTACCTTTATAGTAATAATATTGAACGTTAATGGATCAAACTTCCCAATCAAGGCACATTAACAGAATGAATAAAAGGGCATGATCCAACTATATGTTGTTTGCAAGAGACTCTCCCTAGACACAGACTCTCCCTAGACACAAAGACTCAAAAAGATTGGAAGTGAAAGATTGGAAAAAAGACATAATATGCAAATAAGAAGCAAAAAAGACTGGGGAGGCTATAATAATATCAGAAAGAATAGACTTTAAAGGTAAAACTGAATTAAGAGACAAAGAAGGACATTATATACTGATAAAAAAAGACAATCTATCAGTAAGAAATAACACTCATAAACATTTATGCACATAACCAGAGTTCCCCAAACCATATAAGGCAAACATAGGCAAAACTGAGGGAGATATAGGTGACACTGAAATAATAGCTGGAGACATCAAAACATCAAGTGATCATGCAGCAGGCAGCCCCAGTTTTCCCAAGCCATTTCTTCTCACAGCAGGCAGGCCCTTGTTTACTCAGGCCATTTCCCCTGAGTCTCACTTACCCAAGGAACCTTTGAAACTGCACATAGGCAGGATAAGAAAAATTCCTGTAGAGACCTCTCCTCTTCTGTACTTCAGCACGTAGCCAAACACTTCCCTTAAAACCCTGTGACAAACCTTGTTGGGGGCTCAGACTTTAATAGGCTACTCAGCTGAACCCTATGGCCATAGATGAATAAAACCCTACTTCCTGAGCCTTCATGGCCTTGACCCTGGTTTGTTCTGTTTCTTGCAGCCTTATTCCTGGTTTTGCACAATCAAAACAGAGCGTCTAGACAGAGGATCAATAAGGAAACAGAGAACTTAATATGATAAATGAACTAGACATAACAGACATATACAGAATATTGCATCCAAAATAGCAGGGTTTACATTCTTTTCAAGTGCTCATGGATCAGCTTCCAGAGTAGATCACATGCTCAGCCACAATCCACCCAAACTGTGTAATCAATGGCACACAGTATCAACACACAGATGTGTATTCATTACCACAATCAATTATAAAATTTTCATTATTCCAAAAATAAAAATAAATTTAAAAAATACACAATTGCCAAAAGATGTAAACAACCCATGTGTCTATCAATTGATGAATCGATAAACAAAATGTCATATTACATAGGGTGGAGCATTATTCACCAGTAGAAAGGAATGAAGTCCTGAAGCATGCAGCAACATGTATGAACCTTGAGGACATTATATTGAGTGTAATAAGTCAGACACAAAAAAGACAACTGTGCCATGATCTCACTAAAATGAACTGATTATAATATATGAAATCAGACATAAAATCTAGAACAGAGGTTAAGGCTAAGGAATGGGGAGCAGATGCTTAACATGTGCAGAATTTTTAACAATTTGAATTTAAATGTTTGGGAGTGGCAACTGGTATTTTTAAAATTATCCTGGCTAAAACAAAAGGACAAATACTGTATGGTCTCACTGATATGAACTAGCATTAGAGAATGAACTTGGAGAAATTCAGCTAAGACAGAGACTATCAGGAGATAGAAATAAGGTAGATATTGGATAATTGGAGCAGAAAGAATACAGATTGTGCAACAGGACTGATTGTAAAAATTCAGAAATGGACAGCACAATACTACCTAACTGTAAATCAATAATGTTAGTACACTGAATGAAGCTGACTGTGATAATGATAGAGGGAGGTGGGCTAGGGGCACAAATAAAATCAGAAAGAAAGATAAAGACTGAGATGGTATAACCTAGGAATGCCTAGAGTGTACAATAATAGTGACTAAATGTACAAATTAAAAAAATGTTTTTTGTGTGAGGAAGAACAAAGGAATGTCAATGTTGCAGGGTGTTGAAAATAAATGGTAATTCATATTTTAAAACTTTAACTTATGTGTGAGACTAAAGCAAAAAGTGTTTATTCGGTACAAAATTTATATTTTGACTAGTGCATTTCCTAATATAACTTATGTGGACAGTTTAATTGAATACCATAAGTACATGGAACCTTGGGTAGGGCATGAGATTTTGTAGGTTTATCCAGAGTAATGTCCCAATAAATCCCAGAGTGATTTGAACAGTGAATAAAAAAGTATTTGCAAAGTTCCCTTGGGGAAATGGCAAGAAAGGGGGAAAATTCAACTTCCCCATGTGGAGATTTCCTTATATTCTCACAAGCAGTGGGGACAATCAAAGCAATAGGCAGGGCCCACAATCAAAGAATCACAACAAATAAAGTATCAGTAGCTGAGAGAGTTCAAAGAAAGTTGAGAAGATACTCTGAAGGCTATTCTTACACAATCTTCAGCTAGATATTGCTATTTATCATCATTTGCCAAACCAAAACTATTCCTGCCAACCCTAAAGAATACCTATCTGGGCTCTATCTGGGATTTTACAAAGGCCCCATGCACTATAATTATTCTCCAGAAACCTACAACCTCCAGATGGGCTCATCATCCAGTTAGTCTTGAAACCCAGAGGGGCTAGCCTCTCCAGAACATCATCTATTTCCATCCCCCATACCATATTATCCACAGCCCTTTAACATGAAAAAGTTAGAATGGGCATAACCCCAATACTCCTAAAGATCGGTAGAAGGATCAAAGGAGAAGGAGGCATTATAGCAGAGAAGATAGAATTTAACAAATGAATATGACTGCTGAATCATTATATTGATAATTCTTTTAGGCTCCAGTGTCTTGGAGCAGGTAGAAGGAAAAACCTGAAATTATGGAACTGTAACTCATACCAAACTCAAATCTGTTCTATAACTAATTATTGTGATGTGGTTTGAAACTTATTACTTTTTTGTATACATGTTATTTTTCACAATAAAAAATACATCCATCTTTAAATGAAGTAGTTTCATTCCTTATTCCCTTATCAGGGACCCAATTAGCCAGAAGCAGCTAGAATGGTCATTGCCCCATTTCACTCAAGATTCAAGAATGATGAAAAATCAAGGGGATCTATTCTGGAGAATGACCCATGAGCACATGGGAAGAATGTATATCCTGCTGTTGCAGGGTTCAATGTCCTGTAAATGTCTGTTAGGTCTAAATTTATTATATTATCCAAGTTCTCTGTTTCATTATTTGAGCCCCTTTCTTGATGTTCTATATATGGATTAGTGTACTGAAATGTCCAACTACTATTGTAGTGACATTTATTTTTCCATTCAGTATTACCAGTGTTTGCTTCAGGTATTTGGGCCAACCTGGTTAGGTGAAAAAATATTTAGGATTGTTCTTTCTTCTCAGTCAATTGCCCTTTTTATTAAAATATAGTGTCCTTTGCCTTCTTTAGCAATTCTTCATTTAGAGTTTATTTTTTTTCTGATATTAGTATAGCTATCACCTCCCTTTTCTGGTTACTATTTGCATGGAATATCTTTTTCTAACCTTTCACTTTCAACCTATTTGTATCTGTATTAGTTTGCCAAGTGCTGTCAATATGTAATACACCAGGAATGAAATGACTTTTATAAAGGGAATTTATTATGTTACAAGTTTATAGTTCTAGTCCTGAGAAAATGTCCAAGCTAAAGTACCAACAAAAGGTTACCTTTGCTCAAGAAAGGCTGATTCCATTTGGAACACTTCTGTTAACTGAGAAGGCAGGGGCTTGGCATCTGCTGGTCACTTGCTTCTGAGCTCTGATGCTTTCAGCCTCTGTTCCCTGTGGGGGTTCCTCATTTGGCAACAGTGAGCCTTCACTTAAGTCCTCCAGATCACACACTCTGGGCTCTGGCTTGCTTAGCATCTCACAAGAACGCACATGGTGACATATGTTGGGCCCTGCAACTCCAAATATCTGGGTCTCATATTGGCTCTGTTAGCTCTAAAGCAACTGTTCTCCAAGTATGTGCATCCAAGCCTCTCTGTAGGCTCTGAGCTTTCTCCAAAATGTTACCTCTTTTAAAGGATTCCAGTAAAGTAATCAAGACCCATCTAGAATGGGTGGAGTAACATCTCCATCTAATAAAAAGACCATACCCACAATTTAGCATGCAACATATCTGTGGAAATAATCTAACAAAAGATTTCCACCCTACTGTATTGAATCAAGATTAAAAGAATAGGTTGCCCCATAAGATTGGATCAGGATTAAGAAATGGCTTTTCTGGGGTACATAATAGTTTCAAACCAGCATAGTTTCCTTGGATCTAAAGTGAGTCACTTGTAAGCAGCATATAAACGGATCACATTTTTAAAATCTATTCTGTCAGTCTATGTCTTTTGATTGGGGAGTTTAATACCTTAACATTCAATATTATTACTGTAAAGGCAGTTATTTCTTTTTTTTTTTTGTTAAGTGCATTTCATTATTTATTTAGATGTTTAAGCTCTTACTCTAGGGTTTTACAAGCTGGTGAAAATGGACAAATTATTTCTCTCACAGAACTATAACCACAAATTTCCAGACAGTATAAATATATGGTTGAATAACATTAATACACATTATCATTTTATCAATTACATAATAAAACAAATGATCAAGAGCCAAATTCTAAATTACACAGCATAAAAAGTAACATAAAATGCTAGATATCTGCTGAATCATTAGCAGAAAACTTCTTTTTTTGAAAGAGAACTTGGGAAGAGAACAGAAAAAAATTACACCTCAAACAAAAAATAATAGCTGGTAAACCATTACAAATTATAAAAAATAGATATGAAAAAATTATTACAACAATTTCAGAAATTTTACGATTAAGAATTATTTTATCTACCCAAACAATCCATCCTTACCTTTCAAAAATAAATTTACTAAATTAAAGAGCATAATATACATGTTTTGCAGAAGACAAAAGCAACGTTTTACTAAAAGTATTTAATAGCCCCTTCCAATTCATTTGTGAGGACTTCCTGCATAAGTGGCACACCAAAATGCTAACATTAAATTAAGTGTAAGGTTTTTTGTCTGGAGACATGAAAGATATGTGCTTCTGTACATTTTTAAAATGGAGGTTTTTTCTAATATCACAAAATGAGATTTATAAATAGATATTAAAAAATCACCACAAGAAAGCAAAAATCCAACAAAATTCAATAGTTGCACAAATCTGTTATATACTAGTATGAATGTGGGAGAAGTAAACATAAAGTGAACAGGAAATACCCATATAGATTTTTGATACTTACAATGACTGAAGGAACACCACATAAGGTATAGAACTTTCATAGTTCCCAGGATTTTTAAGTTCTGTCTAATACCAAAATTATACAAGTATTGTGCTGGGTATTTTGGCATCTAATCTCTCTTAATTTCTTATATATTGATAAGATGCTGGCATGTGAATAGATTTAAAGAGGACATAACCCAATATTGCCTGATTTAAGAAAAGGTCAATTGTTAGAAATGATAAACCCATTCTAAATGCTGTCCCCAAAGAATCTCTGCTAAGTGTGCAAATAGGCTGATTGTAATCCAAATATTGAATTTGCAGTTCTGTCAAACTTGTAGCATGGTAAAACTGCTTTTCAATACTCCTATGGAAGCTTTATTAGACTTATTCATCAACATATTGGCTCATATGAATGACAAATAAAGTCCTCCCTCTCTCAAGGTTCACTTCAATGGCTTCAGGCACCCTAGTTTTATTAAATGCAACAGTTTTATGTGTGAATATTGGAGTCTTTGAAGCACAGCTGCATTTTAGGATGATACTCATCCAAATACAAAGGTCACATGGTGTTAAAATCTCCTCACCACTTTTGTTTTATGAACTGTACTGCTTCTTCATATTTCATTCCACCCTCAATCAATGCTACAGCAATAAACACTGGAACTCTTTCAAGACCTGCAACACAATAAACAGCAATGCCACAACCAGGTTCTTTGTGAAACTTAATTCTTATAAGACTTAAATCATAAACAATTTAGTTGGATGGTGGTACACTATCATCAAAAGGCCAATCAAGAACATGAATGCCTTCTTTCTCCACAAGAGCAGTGTCATAAGTTGCTTCACATTTTCTTACTATTGTGTTAATTCTATACTTCTTAAGTTCCTCTATAAATTTGCTTAAGTTTTCAATGTTTGGATTGTGTGTAATAAGAAATCTCATCTTCTGTATGTGACTCCCACAGGAGTTGGGCTGTTCATTCACGCCATCATACTTTAGTTAAAAAAAAATTCAGTAGTATTATGAAACATTTTGAAAATTGAATACAGAAATTATGTAAAGAAACTGACGTCTACTTCAATATACTGCACTTGAAATTCTCAGTGCTATGAGTATGAAGTTGGGAGTAAAGGGAAATGAAAAGAAATGAATCTCCTAACAAGAAACAGCAATTGATCAATCCAGTAAATACAGAGTCTATAAAAAGATGTGGACTGAAGTGTATCCCATCCATGTCAAAACTCTTGTAAAATGTTCTGCAGATTTTAGTTGAATACTTCTGTGTTCAGGTAAACCACACTTCCAGGGTTTCTTGGTGGAGTAGTAATGAGTTTCTACAGTTCATTTGTCTGCATAGAGGTCATGTTATACCTGGCAGTAATCCTCATTGAACTTCAGAAAATATGTGATCCAGAACATCACATAACTGAAGAATATGTTTACTCACTGAAGATTGTGGCCTAATCATGCAGCCAGTCCCAAAATAGCAGTAAAACAGGAGACAGTGGTAGCACCAGGGTCTACCATGCAGTGAGCATCTCCTTTCAGCCTATAGTAGTACTCCCTTTAGTATTTCTTGTACAACAAATCTCCTGTTAATGCACTGTCTTGGTTTCTGTTGACCTGTGAATATTTTAATCATGCCCTCATTTTTTTTTTACTTTTTAAAATAATGTTTTATTAATTAAAAAGAAATTACAAGAAAGAAATGCAAACATCTGTAATATATGCTCATTCCATTCTACATATATAATCAGTAATTCACAATATCATCACATAATTGCATATTCATCATCATGATCATTTCTTAGAACATTTGCATCAATTCAGAAAAAGAAATAAAAAGACAACAGAAAAAGAAAAAAATTTACATACCATACTCCTTACTCCTCCCTTTCATTGATCACTAGCATTTCAAACTTAATTTATTTTTAACATTTGTTCCCCCTATTATTTATTTTTATTCCATATGTTCTACTCGTCTGTTGACAAGGTAGATAAAAGGAGAATCAAACACAAGGTTTTCACAATCACATAGTCACACTGTGAAAGCTATATCATTATTCAATCATCATCAAGAAACATGGCTACAGGAACACAGCTCTACATTTTCAGGCAGTTCCCTCCAGCCTCTTCATTACATCTTGGATGACAAGGTGATATCTATTTAATGTGTAAGAATAACCTCCAAGATAACCTCTCAACTCTGTTTGGAATCTCACAGCCATTGACACTTTGTCTCATTTCACTCTTCCCCTTTTTGGTCGAGAAGGTTTTCTCAATCATTTGATTCTGGGTCTCAGCTCATTCTAGAGTTTTTCTCAATCCCTCAATACTGAGTCTCAGCTCATTCTAGGATTTCTGTCCCACATTGCCAGGAAGGTCCACACCCCTGGGAGTCATGTCCCACGTAGACAGGGGGAGAGTGGTGAGTTTGCTTGTTGTATTGGCTGGAGACAGAAGCCACATCTGAGCAACAAAAGAGGTTCTCTTGGGGGTGACTCTTAGGCCTAATTTTAAGTAGGCTTTATCTATCCTTTGTGAGGTTAAGTTTCACATGAACAAACCCCAAGACTGGGGGCTCTGCCTATAGCTTTAGTTGTCCGCACTGCTTCTGAGAATATCAATAATTCAACTTGGGGAGGTTGATTTTCCCCCATTCTCACGTTCTCATCATTCCCTGAAGGGGACTTTGCAAATACATTTCCACTCACTGGTCAAATCACTCTGGGATTCATCGGGGCATCACTCTGGACAAACCAATAAAATCTAATGTCCTACCCAAGGTTCCATGTACTTATGTTGTTCAACCAACTATCTACATAAGTTATATTAGGAGATGCACTAGTCAAAATATTAATTTTGTACCAAATAAACATTTTTTTATTTAGTCTCACACATAAGTTGAAATTTTAAAATATTAATTACCATCTATTTTCAGCACGCTGCAGTAATGACTTTCCTTTGTTCTTTCTCATGCAAAAACATTTTTTAATTTGTACATTTAGTCATTATCATTATACACTCTAGGCATTCCTAGATTACACCATCTCAATCTTTATTGTCTCTCTTTCTTTCTGATTTCATTTATGTCCCCAGCCCTCCTCCCTCTATCATTCTCACATTCAGCTTCATTCAATGTTTTAACATAATTGTATTACAGTTAGGTAGTGTTGTGCTGTCCATTTCTGA
>PVIY010039543.1:0-23032 GCA_004026745.1 Myrmecophaga tridactyla
ACCAGGCTTCTCAGCCCCACTCCTGAAGGGCTGAAGGTCATGGGCAGAGCATGCCAGGGCCATCAGCCTCATCCCAGGACTCTTGGGGACCTTAAATGTCCCACATGTGGTTTCAACATGAGTCATAATCTAGCAGCAGCTCCCGGGAGCCACTTTTTCTGCCTCATATTTGCCCCACACCCCACCAGCTTCTCTCCTGGCCCAGCTACCACCATGTGCTCAGAAGGTAGTCAGGCCAGCTCCTTAAGGCTGGGCAACTTCACACCAACTAGGAACATTCCCTTCAAATCACAGCACAGTTGTCCCAGGGTGACTCAGCACACTGAGATGGAGGCAGGCTTCCATCATCTTCTGACTTTAAACGATAGTCATTCTTCATCTATTCAGAACGACCTCCTTGGATGTCTCACCTTTCCATAAATTTATTATGAATCGGAAAGTAATATACAGATACAAATGCCTCCAAATAGATCTGCTTTGAACCTGGTAAACTTTTACTTTATCCTCATGTCTCCCCAGCTTGTTTATTTTATTTCTAAACCCATAACAGAATTGGGAAAATGAACTAGAAAAGGAGAAGGCAGCAGCCTGATAACGATCTCAGGGAAGCGCTGGAAAAGTGTGAGACCTCAAGGAGCAGAAGCAAGTAGCCCTATGCATCTGATAGCATCACATGGCACGTTAACTGACATTTGTCATGATGACCCCAGGTCATGAGCAAGCAGAGGTCACATGCAGCGTGCTCTCTCAGGACGCTGTACAAGCAGCACAGGTCCCTTCTGATCATCTGTCTGGCATTTCCCAGAAATTCTCCCACTGTATTTTTATGGTTGATAATTGTATATATTCATATATTTAAGGCACAAATAGCGTTATTTTGAGGCATGCATGCTAGTTCCCAGAACTAGATATTGGAGGGGCAAAAAGGCGGACCCACTAACTGCCAATGACAAGTTCTCTGATTAACTGCACTTTCTCATCTATAAAATGGAGTGAAGAATAAAAGGATCTGTGAGCGTTCCATAGAAAGGAATAAGGGACGTGTTTTGCCGGAATAACTCTCCTAGCTAGATTGGGTCGTGGATTAAAACTGCAAGAGGAAGGAAAATCACAAGTACATATTCCTGAAAGGTTAGAGATTAAGTAAATCTTGCAGATGATTATTGAATTGGGCATAGCTCCAAGAAGACTTCTGGCTGGCAATAGCCATCTGCCATTCTCAGGAAAGGAGCGACACCTACTGTACTCCATCTGTACTGCATGTGTCCTGGAAAACTGGGGGCTTCAAACCTCATCCATAACTTGTATACAAGTTTAGTCAGGCACAAGGATCTTTACTTTATCACTGCAAAAATTAAAAATTTTAAACATAACATCATACAGTATTTTCCCTGGGGAAAAAATCACCATTTTCTTCCATTTAAAAATAACTTATTTATACTTCTGGGAAGATGGCTGAATAGGGTAGCTCAAGATCAGCCCTGCTCCATGGAAAAGTTAGAGAAGAGACAGGAGGGCAACTGAGGCGGCGATTCAGGAGGTCGGCTGACCTGGGAGAGACTCCTGCACCACATGGGGAAGCCCTGATTGCAGAGGCTGAGGAATTGAGAGGCAGAAAGCTGGAGCCTGGGGCGGAGGTGCAGAGCCCATGGGAGTACACAGACGGTAGCGGGGGACTAGGAAGTAAGCCAGGCCACGTTCCTTGGGCACGCTACCCTCACCAGCACAGCCCCGTGACTGGCAACTCACCTCACACCCCACACACCTGAACCCCGTCACCTGCCACCATTCCCCACACTCCAGGTGCTCCCACCTGGTGCTCTTAGACATGTCTAAGAGACTCATCTTAGACACAAAGATACCAGCCCCTAGTGCACGTACCTGCCCCACACCCGCACCCCTAGTACAGCCCAACCGACCTCTCCTGTACCCCTCCTGAGCACTACCTCCCCCTCCCTGTTCCCTGCAGGCTACTGCCAGCGCATAAGGGTTGGGTGTACTAACCTCCACACCTAGGCTACCCGCTCCCTGCCCATAATGCCCCACAGCCTCACCCCACCCCTCTCCCCCAAGTTCTGTGCATCAGTTTACAGCACACCTAGGCTCACGCATGCACACAGGCCCCCAGTCCATCATCCAGCTCTGGGAACTGCACTTTACAGCAGTACTAGAACTGCGCATGCCCATGGCCCTCAGCCACACTTCCCAGCTCTGAGAAAGTACTGACCTACGCAGCTGGGTCACATCTGCCCCCAGTCCAAGAAGGCATAATGCCAACCTGCTGCCCCAGCTCCACGCACATACACAAGGGCCCCGTGCCTTAGACCAGGGCACACCAGGGTTACACCCCCGACTGGTGCACCTGCACGGCTACATCCTCCCTGGCCACTGGACACCCTTGTAACATCCCCAACCTGCACCTACACCTGCCCTGAAACAAATCACCACACTGAGTGCTCCAACCCGTACCCTGCTCCCTGCTGTAAACCATCCCGCAAACACTAAGGCCTTGGACTACTGAAACAAATCAACTCCCAAAGTAAATCAGTCAAGATATCCACATGCCACAAAGGCAGCAGAAGATCACTAAGCATATCACAATGAAGACAGATACAGCCCTGCCTAGTGACCAAATTAAAACACCAGAGGAGAGAGACGTTGGAACAATTAATCAAAGATATTCATACAACTCTACTTAATAAAATAAGTGGGACAGCAAATGACAAAAATCAAGAAGACAGTAGAAGAGCACAAAGAGGAATTTGAAAGAAGAAATAGAAAAATAGCAGATATCACAGAGATTAAAGACTCTGTTGACCAAATAAAAAACATACTAGAGGCACACAACACCAGATTTGAAGAAACAGATGAAAGAATAAGGGATATAGAGGACAAGATAACTGATTTTGAAGACTCAAAACAGCAAATGGCAAAAAAGATGGAAAAAAATTGAATTGGCTCTCAGGGAAATGATAGACAAAACAAAGAACACAAATATAAGAATCACTGGCGTCCCAGAAGGAGAAGAGAGGAGTAAAAGGCTAGGAAGAGTAGTTGAGGATATAATGGGACACCCTCATAAAGGACATAAACATACAAGTCAAAGAATCCCAACAAGCTCCAAACAGAATAAATCCAAATAGGTCTTCCCCAAGGCACATACTAATTAGTCTGTCAAGTGTTGAAGAGAAGCAGAAAATCCTGAAAGCAGCAAGAGATAAACAATCTACTACATACAAGGGAAACCAAATAAGACTAAGTTCAGACTACTCAACTAGCACCCTGGAGGCAAGAAGGCAGTAGTATGATATATTCAAGATCCTGAAAGAGAAACACTTCCAGCCAAGAATTCTGTACCCAGCCAAATTGTCCTTCAAAACTGAGGGAAAACTAAAGTTTTCACAAAGAAGTCCTGAAAGAAATTGTCAACAAGAGACCAGCCCTACAAGAAATACTAAAATGAGTTCTGCCAGCTGAAAAAAAAAGACAGGAGAGGGAGGTCTGGAGGAGAGCACAGAATTGAAGAGTACCACTAAGGATAATTTAAAGAATACAAAGGGAAAAGAATATATAGATCTGACAAATAAAATAAAAAGATAAGATGGTGAATTCAAGAAATGCCTTTTCAGTAATAACTGTGAATGTTAATGGACTGAATTTACCAATTAAAAGATTCAGATTGGCAGAATGGATTAAGAAACATAATCCAGCATTTTAGAAGAGACTCATCTTAGACACAAAGATACAAATAGATTGAAAGTGAAAGGATGGAAAAAGATTTTCCATACAAGTTGTAACCAAAAGAACACAGGAGTAGCTATACCAATATCGGACAGAATAAACTTTAAATGTAAAGACATCATAAGATATAACAATCATAAATGTTTATGCTCCCAATCAAGGAGCACCAAAGTACATGAGACAGACATTGGCAAAGTGAAGGGAGCGATAGATGTTTCAACAATAATAGTAGGAGACTTCCATACCCCAGACTCCTCTATAGATAGAACAACCAGAGAAAAGATCAACAAGGAAACAGATGACTCCCAGGGAGGACTCCATATCTGGCACCATGGGATTAACAATTTCATCCCGACCAAAAGGGGGAAAAGAAATGTAATTAATAAAGTGTCAATGGCAGAGAGAATTCAAATGGAGTCAAGAGATTACTCTGGAGGTTGCTCTTACACAAGCTTCAGGTAGACCTTGCTACCTATCATAACCTGCCAACCCCCAACCAGGACCATTCCAGCCAATTCTAAAGAACACCTAGGGCACTTTATAAGATTCCACAAGGGTTCCATGCACTGGAGTAACTTTCCAGAAACCTATGGCCTCCGGATGGAACATCAGATGGTTCCATCTCCCTGCCCCATATTGGTAACAGACTTTTCCAATATGAAAATTTAGAATTACCATAGCCCAAACACCCCTAAGGAGAGGGATGGAGGGATCAAAGGTGATGGTGGAGTTGTGCAGAGAGGATAGGATTTAAGAAATGAATATGAATGCTGAATCATTAAATTGATGTCTCTTTTAGTCTCCAGCATTTTAGAGCAGCTAGAAGTAAAAACCTAAAATTGTGAAACTGTGGCCCATGTCAAACTCTGAAATGTGCTCTACAGCTAATTGTGGTACTGTGCTTTGAAATTTACAGCTTTTTTGTATATATGCTATTTTTCACAAAAAAAAAAAAGGAAAGAAAGTCAATTGTGATGTTAAAAAATATTTAAGCCCTCTAGCCTCCTGTATTCTGGAGCAGCTAAAAGGACAGATCTGAGAGGATCTGTGGGGTAGCCCATGACAAACTCTGGGTTCTGTCCTGTGGCTGCTTCTTGAGGAGTGCTTTGAAAACTATTGCTTTTTTATTTCTTTGCTTTATATGTATGCTATACTATGCAATAAAAAAGTTAAATATATATATATATATACACTGCAATTTTCTGGAGCTCCCAAAATGGTTCATAGAGACTGTGTAGAAGGTATCTTTAAAATATGAAAAAGTAACCCAAAACCAGAAGAAAAGAGGAAAGAACCTCAGTGGGTTAAACATCTACTCTTTGTCCTCACACTGATGGGGCTTCTGAGTCAGGTGGGAGGCGCTGCTACAGGAGCCTCTGGCTGGAGGGCTTTGAGCATGATTTTATCATGGCAAGGTCAGGAGTTTCAGAGGTATGAGGAGAAACACACAGTGATTGCTGATGTATAGAATGAATAAGAATAATAAATAAAAAGTTTCTTTGAGAACATCACAGTTTTGACAGCTGATCAAATGGTATTTTAGTGTTTAATATTTAGAATTTAGGAATTTTGCTATCTGAATTTGTAGGCTTTTTCCTTGTTGCTTTATCTTAAATTGGTTTATGAAACTTACTGTGCAAACACAGGCTTTACAATGATTATATGGATACTTTATTTAAATATGCGTATGGTTAAGCCAACTAAGACATCTATTTTTGGTGGTTTTACGTGTACTGTTTGTTTTCTTAAATAAAAATTTTTTTAAAAGAACAAAAAAATTATAAAATAAAAATTCGTGTCAAGAAAAAAACAAAACCTAAAAAATAAAATAAAATAACTTATTTACCCATATTCAAATGTTGTCATGATTAGGGACACGTGTCAACTTGGCCAAGTTGTGGTACCTGTTTATCTGATTGGGCAAGCGCTAGCCTGCCTGTTGCAATGAGGGCGTTTCATAGGATTAGGTCATGATCACGTCAGCTGCATCCACAGCTGATTCCATTTGTAATCAGCCAAAGGGGAGTGTCTTCTGCAATTAGTGATGCTAAATCTAATCATAGGAAGCCTTTTAAGGAGGACTCAGAGGAGACAGGTTTCATTCCTGCTTCAGCTGGTGAGCCTCTCCTGTGGAGTTCATCCAGACCCTCCATCAGAGTCGTCGGCTTCGCAGCCTGCCCTGTGGATTTTGGACTCTGTGTTCCTGTGGTCACGTGAGACACTTTTATGAATTTTATATTTGCAAGTGTTCCCTGTTGATTCTGTTTCTCTAGAGAACCCTAACTAATACAAATGTACTGCATAATAATTGTAGAAAATAGAGACGACCTTCAAAAGAAGAAAATAAAGTTTCACATAATGTCATTACCAACACTTAATCAACACAATATATAATCACTGCCATTCGTTGTCATCTTCTCCTCCCTACTTTTCCTTCTCCTCCTCTTCTTCTCTCCCTCCTTCTCACTAACTCTGTTTCTCTCTGTCTCTCCATGGATACGAATGTACATGTGTATATAATCTACGCACATTGTAAAAACATAGCTTAAAATCAAAAGTAAGATCATCAGGGATAACCACTGCTACCAGTTTTGGGTGTATTATGATGGTGGAAATATGTATCTATTGCAAACACCAGTGAGATAGCACTTATTATCATCAACCTCTAGCCAAAGACCATGTGCCGGACTGAATCTGTGGTGGACCCCAGAAAAGCCATACCTTTTACTCCTCATTCAATATTGCTGGGTGGGAGCATTTTGACTGTTTCCATGAAGATGTGACCCACCCAACTGTGGGTGGTAACTTTTGATTAGATGATTTCCATGGAGGTGTGTCTCCACCCACTGAAGGTGGAGTTGCTTGCTGGAATCCTTTAAAAGAGAAAACATTTTGGAGAGAGTCCCATTTTTGATAGAGCCACGAGAAAGCCAGCAGATGCTGCCATGTTCGCCATGTGCCCTTCCAGCTGAGAGAGAAACGTTGAACATCATCGAGCTTCTTGAACCAAGGTATCTTTCCCCGGATGCCTTAGATTGGACATTTCTATAGACTTGTTTTAATTGGGACATTTTCTCGGCCTTAGAACTGTAAACTAGCAATTTATTAAATTCCCCCTTTTAAAAGCCATTCTGTTTCTGGCATATTGCACTCCGGCAGCTAGCAAACTAGAACAGACCACTAGGAATATACCTTCCGTTGGACAAATTGGGTTTATTATTCTTTACTTCAAGGGAGATCTCATGGCACAGAGAACCGTGAGGCATCTCAGTAAGAGGATGTTAGAAAGAACTTTTCATGGGACTTGGACTCGTGTTAAGTGGTTTGGGGAGGGTTTAAGGAAGTATGTTTTACTCTGGATTGGCTGTTATCAGGAAGCAGGGGTCACCTCTCATTGGGTACCTTCACCAACCAGAGCAAGGCAGAAGCTGGCAGAGTTGGTGAAGCAGTCGAGAGGTTATCCTGGAGGTTATTCTTGTGCATTATATAGATATCCGTTTTTAGTTTATGGCGCATTGGAATGGCTGGAGGGAAGTACCTGAAACTGTTGAGCTGTGTTTCAGTAGCCTTGATTCTTGAAGATGATTATATGTGTGTGTGTGTGTATATATGTATAATGATATAGCTTTTACAATGTGATTGCGTGATTGTGAAAACCTTGTGTCTGATGCGCCTTTTATCCAGGGTATGGACAGATGAGTAAAAATACATAGATAAATAAATAAATAAAGGGGGGATAAAGGGTAAAAGAAACTGGGCAGATTGAAATAACAGTGGTCAATGAGAGGGAAGGATAAGGGGTATGAGATGTATGAGTTTTTTCTTTTTATTTCTTTTTTCTGGAGTGATACAAATGTTCTAAAAATAATCATGGTGATGAATACACAACTATATGATGATATTGTGAGCTACTGACTGTATACCATGTATGGACTGTACATGTGTGATTTGTCAACAAAAATATTAAAAAAAAGTATTGGTGAAGCAGCAGAAGTTGCTCATATTAGCCATTGCTGGTCATGTTTGTGGTTCAGTGTTCAGACATGACTGTGGGGTGGTCTTGTTGTCGTCTTGATCCATCCCTGTCACAGAGTGACCGTGGCTGATGTGGAATCATTTAGGCTCAGCCGGAGACCTCCAAGGCCTAACTCCCAGCTCTCGGGGGCTGCTTTTGTGTTTCTCACAGTTTCCTCTTTGCTTCACCTAACAATTTTGTGGCCAACTTTTTATGTCAATATTGAGCCTTCTATTTAATAGATTATCTTATTGAATCTGTTTTTCTAATATTTTAGGATTATAATAATGAAAAATCTGTATAAGTACATCTTCACACACGTACAGTTTTCCTCATAAATCTCTAGAAATGTAGTTACTGAGACAAATGATATATACTTTTAGCTTTTAATAGATGTTGCCAAGACGTCTGCCATACGGGCTATGCTAATTTCACTTTCAGCAACAGGACAGGAGCATATCCATTCTCCCTAAACCTTCAGAATGAAGGATTATCAGCTTTTATGTCTGCCAGTTTCATAGATGGAAAAACAGCTTGTTTTTTATTATGGGAAGTTGGATACACAAAAGACAAAATGATTGGGGGGGATTATATATATATATATAATCAGTAAACTATACTTCACCAGAGAAATCTCTGTAGCTTCAGGGGAGGCCAGTTAAAGGTTCAAAGCTATTCAGTGGTGTCCCAAGTCTGCTTCACAAGTTGCCAATTAAGGAGAGATGCCAGTTGAATGTGATGTCTTTGGGTTCCTTGGAATTTGGGACATACATTAACAGCAACACTTTTCAAAGAGTGCTCTCTGTTGGCTTGTCTGCCTCCCCACTGAATTATGAATTCCAAGAGTACAGGGACTATACCTTATCCACTTACGTGTCTCTGCAAGCTAGCCCAGGATCTTGCCTAAATAGAATTTAAATTAATATTTAATGAAAAATGAATTAAGGAGAAAACACTGCCCACAAAGACCAGGCCAGGACTTGGAAGCTGAAGTCCAATGGGCACTATTTGGGCACTTTATACCCTGCAGTTCAGGGCACAGATTTTGGACTCTGAGACCTGGCCTTTAGCCCTATGAACTAACTGTATGACCTTGTGCAAGTTATTTCATGCCTCTGAGCTTCAGTTTCTCTGAGTGAAAATGTGGCTCATAACACCAATCCTTCTGAGATCGAGCTTGCTGTATAAAATGTGCAGCCCCAGGTGGGCCACCATGGCTCAGTAGCAGAATTCTCGCCGGCCATGCCAGAGACCCGGGTTCATTTCCCAGTGCCTGCCCATGCAAAAAAAAAAAGTGCAGCCCAATGCTCAGACCCCACCTAACAAATGATAATAGCTATTATAATTTAGAGAATTTATACCTGGGAAGGGTACTGTATCTGCCAAGGATGCCCTAATTACTTCACTCTGAAAGGGAGAGCAGTGAGCACCTACCTGGGAAAGCCACACACAAATTAGGGCCCAAGGCAAGGAAGGCCCAGGATGGAGTTCAGAACCCAACAGAAAGAGAGGCTGTGTGAGCTTTCAGAGAAGGACCAACCCTTCAGCTCAGGAGGCAGAGGAGCCCAGAGACTCTTGCCATGGTACTGTGGAACCACGGGAGCTGGGTGCTCTGTACCTCCAGTACCTCCAGCTGCATTGACCTGCCTTCCAGCAGGACCTAAATTCTTTCCACTATCCATTATGGGCCAGCTCAGCAATGGCCATATATTTAGTCAATTGATCAATATTTATTGAGCAACTCCTATATGTCGGTCACTGTCCTAGGTGCTGGGGATACAGCAATGAACAAACAGTCACGGTCCCTGTTCTCATCTAGCCAAAGGGAAAATAATCAGCATAAAATATACAAGAAAATATGAATCAATGGTAAGCGCAATGCTGAGAATTAAAACAGAATGACTTGATGGGGGTTCCTAGGCAGCTGCTACATATTGAGTGATCAGGGTGGGCCTCTCTATGAAGATGACCTTTAAGATGAAGCCTGAATGACAATAAGGAACCAGGCTTGCAAAGCTCAGAGGTAACCACCTGTTTACATGTCTTAAGGTGGGCGGAAGCTTGAGGTACTCAAAACAACTGAAGGCTGGTGGCTGATGTCCTGTCGGTGAGGGAGGAGTTTGAGGAGGTAGACAGGGGTCCTAACATTTAAGTCTCTGTAAATGCGAAGAAGGAACATGGACTTTATTCTAAGTGCAATGGGAAGTCATAGGAAGGTTTTAATTGGGAAGGAACATGATCTGACTGGTGTTATATCAATCCAAACAGACCTCCCTGGAACCACTCCTAATGTCTCCCAGCCACACAAATGGCCATTCAGAGAAAACTCCAGAAAGATCTCTTCTTTGTGGCTTTTATTGATAGTTTTTCCTCCAGCTGGTAAAAACAATATTTAAAACTCCCAACCTTGCCTCTGCTACAACTGGAAAAGCAAGTTGCATCCTCACACGCTCAAGAGAGGATCTGGGCCCCACGGACCAAGAGCAGTCAGTTCTGGTGACATCTAGCCCTCCTCTGACAGTGGGAGAGTAGCCAGGAGGGTCAGGATCCAGCAGATACCGAAGGCAGCTCTTTCCTGCAAGGGCTGAGGCCTCTGGTCAACGCATGCGGCTACAGGAGAAAGGGCACCCCTGGGAAAGGAAGTGGATGTATCTCCCACAGGGGCTGGAACTAGCTGGGCTGGCAGAAGCACCAGGATGCATGTTTTTAGCTCTGCATTCAGTAAGCTCACGTCGGTAGCAGCAGACCACTGGTCAGGTTTGGCAGGCTGACAACCACAGCTCATAGACCAGGGACTGAAGCCAAAAGCAGAGCAGAATTTGAGAGTGAGAGCCAGAAAGTGGGCAATCCTTGGAGTCTGGAACTAAACCCAACTACAAGGTCCTCTTGTTGTCTGCCTTAATGTGCTAAAGCTAGGCAGCATCTCTGGCTACCAAAATCCTAACATCCTCCCTGTAGGACCTCAGAGTGCAGGAACCTGTCTGCCCCAACCCTGCATGCTTCTTCAGCACCCTTGTCCATGGACCCTGTCCCTTCCCACACCCTCAAAGACCACCGATAATAACAATTCATGTTGTTCCTTTGAGAGCTGGTTCTAGGTTTCCAACCCATTGCTTAATCTTGGGAAATTTCAACCAACTAAGATGTGATTCCCTTTCCTTCATGTATATTTCCATCCTTCCTCATTTTTCTATACCTTTCACCCCACTTTCCTCCAACTAGAACCAGCATCCAAGGGCTAACTGCCCCAAATCCGCTGTGGTCTGGTCTCTCCTCCTTCCTTGAAAATCTCTTCTCCCTCCTCCCCACAAAGAACCCTATCCCCCCACACACATGCCCCCACCTCCCTCTCTCCCTCCCCCAGAGAAGAACTAACCCAGAAACCTCAAGAGAGTAGGATAAAGTAAGGATAAGCTAAAGAAGGGAGAGCCATCCTCCATTTCCACATAATGGGACCAGCAGGTCACCAGGATCAGGCACAGCAACCCAAAACCTAGGCACTGGCAGCTAAGGAATGCCCAGAGTTGGCCCAGGACAGGATATCTCAGTGAGACAATCACTTTCATGGCTGATGCCTGATTAAGCTGTATGATTATGGTCCAATCAGCCAATTTTTACAATAGCCACCACTATCAGTATAGATAGTGCTTTACTGTTTATGCATTTTCCCATTCAATCCTCGCAGCCAACCCTGAGGTAGTTATCATCATCCCCATTTTACAGATGAGTAAACTGAGATCCCGAGATTGGACTAACTGCCAAACATCACACACTCATTAGTGGCAAAGTCACGGAAAATCCCAAACCCAAGGGGACTCTTTTGAATAGTTTACAGGCTGCTGCCAAGGAAGGTGGAGCTGAAAACCTCAACTGGAAAGGAATGGGTTGTTCACTGGAGCGCAAGAGGGCCCCTCAGCAGGGATGAGCGAGGCACATTCACAGGCCAAGACCAGAACTGAGCAGAAGAAGCTTAAAGCATCTGGGAGCCATGAGACAGGAGGAGGTCTTTAAGTTTGGTTAAGTGTTGACCTTGAGTTCAAATATGCACAGAGCCCAGACTCCAGGGACTGAAGAAACAAGAGGTCACCAGCAACTGCAAGTCCAAGGGCTAGCCACAGGGCAGGCACAGCGTGACTGAAGAGCTGCCACAAAGTGGCTCTATTTCAGCTTGGCCAAAGCACTGGGGCCTCGGGGCAGTGGTCCTTCCCCTTGAGAGCCCTGAAAATCTGATAAGAACCATAAAACCTTTCCCCAGAAAAACCCAGACACACGTGAGCATACGACATTCTGCATACAATTTCGGGGACCACAGACTCTAAGAGGAGAACTCCTGCTTTAGGACAGGGGTTGTACCCTGAGTAAAGTCTCTGGTGCAGACCTACCTCAAATCTGCTATTATCTTCTGGGACTATTCCTCTTTTCGTCTTCCCTGAATATTTAGGATGTCGTGAAGTTATTTTGAATGGGATCCAAGGAAAAGGGTTCTACCCAGACTCTAGCAAGAAAAAGCAGCTGTGGCATGGCAGTGGTGCACAGCCAGGAGGCAAAAACCAAAGAAAGATGGGGTCACGCATACCACCCAGAAGGTCACTTGGGGACCTTTTCTCTACTCAAATTTAGAGAAGGGCTGTGGAGCCAGTGGGGAGAAGGCAGTGGTGTGTTTCCTTTTAGAAAGGAAAGCTTTCCCTGGCTGGCTATGGTATCTGAAGTCCTGCCCCATCCCCACCTCCCCTCTCCCTGTCTCCCTAAACATACTTAAGCATTGGCCCTGTTATTCATGGCCTTGTGGCTGGGACTCCTATGAACACCCAGGAATTTAATCACCCTCTTTCGTGGAAGAAGGAAAACTGGATGGGGGAGATCTCAGGGCAGAGATTCCATGTTGCAACATGGGGATCATGCACTCCCCAGAGAAAACCCAATAAACTGGGAGACTCAGCCAAGCCCCCCAGCAAGGTCTCAGTGCACATGAGCTCTCATCTACCTCATGGCCCTTCCTGCTGACCTGGGCCCCTCATGATAAGAAGCCAAAGTCATAGCTAGGTCCTGTGCCGCATCCCCAAAACTACTGGGCCCAAGGTAGAGGGCCAGGGCTGGAGGGGATCCAGGGGGTTGGGGTGGGGAGCCTTGATTAGCTGCAGAGCAGCAGCTCTGATCTCTCCAGGGAAGGAGGAATCAGGCAAAGGCCTGACCCTGACATTAGCCCCTCAAGACCCAGAGAGGGCAGATACTGAAGTGCAAGTGATCACTCTTGACTCAGAGAAGGCTCAGATGGTTGGTCTTCAGGCCCAGCAGCCCCCAGTGTCCCTGTGGTTAGGCCATTCCAGCCATCACCCAGGTCCGTGATGGTTTGCCCAGCTCTAGATGGATGTTTCATCACACGTAGCCAGAGGAGCCCCAGTCAGCCGAATGTGGGCTGGGCTCGGGCAAGGATCAAGTAGGAAGGGTGGAGGGAAGCCACCAAAGCCACTACCCCTCTTGGCCAGGGCCAGGGGCAGCCGCTCATCTTCAGGAGATGGGGAGGGAGGGTCCTGGCTGTAGCTTGTGGTCCCAGATGGCGGGGCCCCCAGGTCCAAGCCCACCTTGTCTCGAGCCAGGAGCTCCCGCTGTCGCCGATGCTGCTGACGCCGACCAATCAGGAGGAGAGTCAGGGATGCTGCAAGAACCCCCAGGAAGAAGCCAGCCAGCCCAGCCCCCACTGTGTGGGCCCGGCTATGGGGGACCCGCTGGCTGCCCCATACCAAGCTGTAAGCCGCTACCACGCGGGCAGCTCCCCCCTCCTGACATTCACAGGCGTAAGCACCCATAGCCCCTGGGGTCACCACCACTTCTAGCCCATCCCGCCGTGGGGGCAATGCAGTCACTCCATCAGGCTGGTGCCACACACAGGATGCCCAGGCTGAGCTTGGGGAACATGGCAAGACCACATGTGCAGCTGTGGCCACAGGAACTTCAAACACTACTGGGTGTTCTGTGGAGAGACAGCAAAGGCACAAAAAAGGTGGTGAGGATACAGGCTGGAGATGCAAGGGGGAGAAATGTAGAGTGATACTGGATCTGGGAAGGGGATTCCTCAAGAGGATAAAGCCCTGGGTCACTGCCCGCCATCCTCCTAGGACCTAGCAGGTCCAAAATGGACAACTCTCTAACCCCCTACCCCTACTCCTCCCACAGTTCCTGAAACCGTACAGACCTCCAGGCTCCTTGGGACACAGAGAAGAGACATCTACTGCTTCCATGTCTTGGACCAGCCTATAAAGAAGAGAATATGTGGTCAATCAACCTTTCCTTCTACCCTTCTTAGTATTTGTGAGCACTCACACACTCACTGCATCCTCCAGCATCTCTAAATCACTCCTGGAATCATTGACCAACATTCTTCTCATCACTAAATTATCCCCCAACTAAAACTCAGTAACTCTTATACTCCTCATGTCAATTTGCTGTATTAAATTCTGCAAATATATCTAGCAGGCCATAGCTAGGTAAACTCACACTAGGTCTGTCAGAAAGATGCTTGAGAGGGAGGCTTTAAAAAACACATAGGATTAGGTCGTTTATATGTTACTAAAATACTTTTTTAAAAAAAGGAAACTTGAGAACTTTCTAAGAAATGGAGCTGGTTTTCTACAACCATAAGATTTCTCTGGGGAAAAAATATAAAAACTAAAGCTTGTTTTTTTCTACCACTGAAGAAAAAGAACAAGCTTGTTTCCTATAAAAATGGATCAAAATTCAGTGAGAGTAACTACAATGAGATACCATTTCACACCCACTAGAATGGCTACTATTAAAAAAAGAAAACAGAGGTGCATGGGTGGTTCAGTGGTAGAATGCTTGCATTCCATGCAGGAGACCCAGGCTCAATTTCAGGATCATGGACCCAAAAAAAAGAAAGAAAGAAAAACAGAAAATTAGAAGTGTTGGAAAGGATGTGGAGAAATAGGAACTCATTAATTCATTGCTGGTGGGACTGTAAAATGGGCAGCTGCATGGAAGACAGTCTGGTGGTTCCCCAGAAAGCCAAATATAGAATTACCGTATGACCCACAATCCCACTTCTAAGTACATATTCAAAAGAATTGAAAGGAGGGATTCAAATAGATATTTGCATACTGATGTTCATAGTGGTATTATTTACAATTTCCAAAAGGTAGAAGCAACACAAGTGTCCACCAACCAATGAATGGATTAACAAAATGTGGCATATACACACAATGGAATATTATTCAGCCCTAAAAAGAATGAAGTTCTGATAAATGCAACAACATGGATGAACCCTGAAGATATCACATTGAGTGATATAAGCCAGATACAAAAGGACAAATATTACATGATCTCACTATTCTGAAACAATTCAAATAAGCAAACTCACAGAGTCAGAATCTAGAATATAGATTACCAGGGGCTGGTGTTGGGGTAGGGAATGGGGAGTTAATGCTTGAAAAAAAAATCAGGGTCAGTGAGATGCCTTTCTGTTTCATAAAAGCAGCCTTTATCTCCCCAGGACTCTTCTTCTCCAACAGTGTTGATACACAGTGGCCTCTAATGGATCTGTTGGCTCTGTTTCAAACACAGCACAATCCTAGTACTTCAGGATTTGGGCGGGCTGTGTCTGACAGAGGGACAGCAAGATAGACTGCTTATTGCCAACCCCCCAGGCACCACTCTCAGAAGTCGGGGGGCAGGGGAAGAGGGGTAGGCACGGGCAGGGCCGGCTTGTAAAACCTCTTCTGGATCTATCCGTGAAGCCCAACTGAAAGCTCAGTCTGAACACACAAACATCTCAGTTTGTGTGAATTCCTTCAATGCAAATTGAGGCCCCTGAAACGAGCCCTGAGACTGATATGAACAGATGGAAGTTTCCTGGGTAAAACCAAGGTTTACTAGTCTAGTCAGGCTTGGGAACATGGTAAGATCACATATACAAAAGTAATTTATTTTCATTTTTTTATTTTTTTGCATGGGCAGGCAGGAAACAAACCCGGGTCTCCAGTATGGCAGGTGAGAACTCTACCTGCTAAGCCACCATGGCCCTGCACAAAGGTAATTTAGAATACATGTGTAAGGAAGACATTGCCTGATTTTAGAACTTCACCTACTCTTTGAGACCAAAAGAAGAAGGGTTTACTATGTCCAGAACCTAAATTTTCTGTAGCACATAATCTAACTCAACCTGTCTGGACATATCATTTAAAAAATCCAAACAAGGGAGCCCAGAATAAGAATGAGAGCTTTTAATCCTGTATAATTTAATGTAATGCCAGGATATACCTCAGAGTATGTTATAGTATATATACTAAGCAGATATACAAAAAGTATTGGCAAAATTCCTTGAGGGATGGGAGAAAAAATATGGAACTATTAAACTTTACCATCAGGGAATCTCCTGATACTGTATCAAACAGCAGGGACACCCAAATCAATGGGCCAAGCCCTTGATCTTGAGGCTTACTCTTGTGAAGTTTATGTAGGTAGCGGAGAAGCTTAGCCTACCTATATATATCTTAAGAGTTACTTCTGGAGGACCTCTTTTGTTGCTCAGATCTGACCTCACTCTCTCTGAGTCCAACTCTGCAAGTAAAATCATTGCCCTCCCCGCTACGTGGGACCTGATATCCAGAAGTGAAAGTCTTGCTGGCAGCATGGGAGATGACCCCGAGAGATAAGTCTGGCACTGTGGGATCAACAATTCCATCCTGACCAAAAGGGGGAATAAAGTGTAACAAATAAGGTTTCAGTGGCAGAGAGAGTTCAAATAGAGTCAAGAGACTGCACTGGAGGTCACTCTTATGCACACTTCAGTTAGACACTGCTACCTATCATAGCTTATCAAAACCCAACCAACACTCTTTCTGCCAATACTAAGCATACCTAGGGCATTATATAAGATTCTATAAAGGTTCCATGCACTAGAGTAACTCTATAAAACCTATAACCTCCAGATGGGTCCCTAGACTAGGCAAGTCCTGAAACCTAGAGGCCCCAGCCTCTCCAGAATATCAGATGGGTCCATCTCCCTACCCCATATTAGTGACAGACCCTTCCAACATGAAGAGGTTAGAATGGTCATAACCCAAACACCCCGCAAGAGAGGGATAGAAAAATCAAAGGTGATGGTGGAGTTATACAGAGAAGATAGGAATTAGTAAATGAATATGATTGCTGAATCATTAAATTGATATCTCTTTTAGTCTCCAGTATATTAGAGCAGCTAGAAGTAAAAACCTAAAATTGTGGAATTGTAACCCATGACAAACTTTGAAATATGTTCTACAACTAACTGAGGTGCTGTGCTTTGAAATTTATTGCTTTTTTGTATATATGTTATTTTTCACCAAAAAAAGTCGATTGTGATGATAAAAAAATATTTATCTCTAGCCCCCTGTATTCTGGAGCAGCTAGAAGGAAAAATATAAGAGGATCATATGGTAGCCCATGACAAACTCTGGGATCTGTCCTGCAATTACTTGTCGAAGAGTGCTTTGAAAACTATTGCTTTTCTTCTTTCTTTGCTTTGTATATATGTTGTATTATACAATAAAAAAGTAAAAAAAATTGTTCATCAAAAATATAAAATTTCCATTGATAAAAATATTTTTAAATAGCTTAAAATTACTTCTGTTTGAAAAATTATTATTTATGAATTGGATTGAATAAGAACCTAAAAGTTTAAACCTTTATCAATTTCAGGATAAACTGCTAATAAGTAAAATTAATATGCTATTGTGAATTAACCAATATTTTAACCAATAATTTTGTTTTTTGAAATACTTATGCATACCAGAAGAAAAGTTTGATTACTCTATTGCTACAAGTGACTATAATTTGTGCAATTTATATAGGACACATACAGTGTGTGTGTGCATATGTATGTGTGTTATATAACATGCACAGTGTCTCTACAGCAAATCTGAATCAAAGAAAAAATGTCATTTTGAATCTTGGCTCCCATAAAGGCAAGCTGAGAAAAGGAAAATTAAACCATTTTACCTCTTATTTTACTTATAAATTGTATACAGGAGTTGTGTTTTTCTAAAGATTTATAATTACAAATTTAGAAACGTCTATATTAAATACCCTAAGTTCAAAAAGTAATAAAAATATAAAACTGGAAAATTTAACATTTCTTACTTAGAAAATCTTACTTACCAACAGAAATGTAAAAAAAAAATCTATTAGGTTGTGTGGGGGGAGTTTGTATAAACTTTAACCCTTTAAAGTAACTTTATGTCCTCTCTTGTGGGGATATTTATCCACTGATTTTTTTAACAGCTTTATTGAAATAAATAATTGACATGTGAAAGTTTAAAGTAAAAGCAGGTAGTTTATATATATATATATCCATGAAATCATCACCACAGCAACATAATAAATATATCCATCAGCTCCAAAAGTTTTCCCCTGCCCCCTGGTGATCCTCCTGCCTCCACACCACCGCCACCCCAGTTTCTAGGCAATTACTGATCTGGTTTCTGTTGCTATAAATTAATTGGCATTTTCTAGAATTTAATATAAATGGAATCACATAGAATATACTCCTTTTTGCCTGGTTTCTTCCATTCAGTATAATTATTTTGAGATTCATCCATGTTAATCCATGTATCATTAGTTCCTTTTTATTGCTGAGTAGCTTCCATTTTAAGGCTAATAACACCTTCCCCAGTTGTTAGACATTTGTCTTGTTTACAAATCATAGCAAGTAAAGCTCCTACGAATATTCCGCTACAAACCTTCATACGTGCATACGCTTTCATTTCTCTTGGATAAATACCTAGGAGTGGAATGGCTAGGTCATAAAGTAGATACGTGTTAACTTTCTAATAAACTGCTAAACTGTTTTCCAAAATAGTTAATGCCATTTTACATTCCTGCCACAGCATATGAGAGACACAGCACACAGCACGGTTGGTTTACAACAGTACTAACACTTGGTATGATCAGTCTTTTAAACTTTAATTCATGACTCACTTAAGTCATCAAGTCCCAACTCCGCTATATATTAGAACCACCTGGAAAGTTTTTTTTTTTTAATCTCTGACTAATTATATTTTGTGATGTTAAAGCAAGGCATCAGTGTTTTTAAAGGTCCCTAAGTTATTCCAATATACAAGCAAGACTGAGACCCACTTCTCTAAATCCTTCTTACATTCCAACTTTCAAGGGGGGCTAGCAGGTAAAGGGTGAAGAGATCCAGGCCCAACCCACAAAGGATCTGAGAGTCAGCTCAGATAAAGCAGAGCTGGTAGACAGACACACTGACAATGCAGATTCAATGCACAACAAGCCAAACATCATACTAGTTCAGAGACAACAGACAGACATACGGACAGCAGACAAAAAGATGGAGCAGAGTCAAAGGACAGATAGCACTGATGATGCAGAAATAACAGATAGAAAACAGCCACACATCAGTGACAAAAGACATGAGTAGGTAAATTACACTCAAAAGAAACAAAAATGACTATTAAATGGGAAAAAAAATTAAGCTGGCCCAATATTCAATGAAATACAAATTAAAATAACCATGAGATACCCATTTTCCCTATCAGATTGGTAAAGAGTAAAATAAATCTGAACAAATAATCATTTGTGGGAAAATGATTATTTCCTGATGCAATTTTATGGACCATTGGAATTGTATTTTAAAAAACAGACTTTCTGGGATGATGGGTCAGAAGTGTAAAAAGAATGTTTTATAACAGGAGGGGGAAGGACATGGGAAGGTACCTCAAAATGCCTGATGCCACCAGGCTATCAGGCGGTATTGAGTCTTCCAATTAGGTCCCATGGAAGCAGGCAAGATAGAATGTTCATGATAAGGCACTTGAATCTTTCAACATCAAACTTAATCCAACCTATTTTCTCCTAGCTCAGATTACAACAGATCTCTTCAGTAAGTACGTCTTCCTCAACTCCCTAACTTTACAGTGAGGACTACTCAGGAGTTGCTGAGATTATTCCAATGGGGTTGAGTCACATAAAATAACAAAACCTTCACTGGGCCTGCCAAGAGAGCCTAAACCACTCCAGAATGGGGTTCATAAATGACTTCCTGGCATGAACTTTAGGCACCCCACCTACTCCCAGGAAGGGAGGTAGCTATAAACAGACTCCTATATCCTTTTGCCCAACCCTTAAAAAGTGAGCAGGAAACCATTTTGGTAAGGTCCCTGAAAAATCTCCTGTTTTTAAGCAGGGCACAATGCAATCTGACATACATTTTCATGCCAGTTGCTGAATGGCAAATAGATAGTAGGGGCTCAAAACTGGCAAAGGGAGACAAGTTAGGAGGTTACTGGGGTAGTCCAGTTAAGAAGCGATGCTGTCTTGGACTAGGGTGGTAGTAACAGAAATGGAGAGAAGTGGATGGGCTAAGGATATGTTCTGGAGCTAGAGTCATACAAATTTCAGTACAATGTGGTGATTCCTGGCTTGAGCAACTGGGTGAATGGAGGTTCCTTTATTGAGATGAGGAAAACTAGAGGAGGAACATTTCTTAGGGAAAGAGAAAAGAACGCTGCATATTTACACTTGATAAGTTTGAGTTGCTTATGAAGCATCTAAGGGGGCTATGAAGGGAATCCAGTCACTCAGTGAGAGATATATTTGTGGTTGTCATCGGCACTCGAAAGGAAGTAATCGAAATTAAATCAACTAGAGAGAGTGCGTAGAATGTAAAGAGAAGCAGGTCCATGGCTGAATCCTGGGGAACAACAACATTCAGAAGTTGGATGGAAAAAGAACCCATATGGAATATAGGCCAGTGAGGTAGGGAGGAAAACTAGGAGAATGCAGAGACAGAGAAGGCAAGAGGAAAGAATATTTCAAGGAAGAAGGACACAGTCAACTGTAAAAACACTTGAGAGCTCTTGTAAGAGGTCAATCACATAGCCAGGGAAGATCCAGCAGAAAGGTCAGGGCACTGATGAGGTGACACCAGATGGACAGACCAATAAGTTCATATGAAGTGACAGATGGACACACAAGTGATGCAGACACTAACAGAAAGGAAAAACACACACACACACAGAGTAGCATTAACTGATAGATCAGAAGCAGATAGATAAACAGATGGGGCAGACCCCAGGGCAGCAGGCAAGAGACCAGCACAGTTGCACTCACCCTTGATGCTCCCCAGCATGGGGCACGCATGCATCCAGGTGAAAGCTCCAAGCACAGACAGGGTCCTGGGCCAGTATGCACTCTGAACAGCTCTGAAGACGGCCACAGTTGGTTGTGCTCACTTGTATCACCTCAGTTCGGGAGCCAACCAGGAGCCAGCCCTGGAGAAACGGAGCAGGTTAGGGGAATACATAGGATCTCCCAGACCTCTGGGTCACCAACCGGCTCTGGACTCAGATGTCCTCCCACCATACTTCCCAAAATCTACAACTCACTTGAAATAACTTCATGTTCTCAATTGGCTGTGGCTCTGGGAATAAGGCCAGATCCTCAAGGACACTGAGCTGGGCTCCAATCCGCACTGTTCGGTGGAGGTGTCCATCCTCTAGGAAGCAAGAAAGGGGAGGCAGGCAAGACATAAGGACATAACGGTACCCAGACCTGGACCTGGGCTGTCGGTGTGCACGGGACCCTCTCTGTGACATTATGTCTGCACAATTAAATATACCTGTCCCCAGGTAGAGGACATCATAGTTTCTCCCTGACAGGCTGGTCACCCTGTGGGCAACGACTCGGAGATAGGCCGTATCCGTAGTGACCAGCAAGGGGTGGCCATCAGCCGGAAACACTGGCCTGTCCATGAGGGGGTGGTCCCGGATGAAGGTGAGCACACGGTCAGGTAGGGAGAGTGACGAGCCAAATTGGTGGAGCTTCATACTGCTGCTGAGGCACTGGAAAAAGCACAGGGGTGGTGACAAAGTCTCCCGGGGGCCGGGGAGGATCAGGGATGCTTAGCGCAACTCCTGCCCTCACAGTAGCTCTTAATTTAGGCCCACGATGAAGCTTTGCCCCAGCCCTCTCACCTCTCCAGGTCTGGGCTGGGGAACATCATTGTCCATGACGGGCAGTCCCCTGTTGCAGTCGTGTTTCAACTCTTTGAAGGTACCGTTCAGTACTGTCCGAATGTCTTGTGGTCGGAAGGCACAGATGGCAGAGATGGTAGCCCCCTCCCTGGAAGAGCCACACGTCGGAGGCATATATATGGAGGGATTTAGGAGATGGCATAAAATGAGATGACCACGAGAAAGGGACAGGAAGGCCTGTGTCTGGGAGCGAGTCCTTCCTCTCTAGAGAAGACAGCACTGACCTCGCACCGACCCCCCCCCCCCCTTATCTCCCGCCCTGTAACTCTCTTCTGCACCAGGACCCCCTCACCACTGGGAGGAAAAGATGCCATAAAAGATGGGGGTCCCCACTCCAGGCTCAGGTCGAAGAACAGCCATGTCCTGCAGGACGCTGGAGGCCCGGCCAAGCTCAGGCCCTGGACACAGCAGGTCGGCCTTCAGAAACGTTGTCCACCTCTGCTGGAGGGTCTTGCGGCCCCCAAGATCCCCCTGGAAGGACAAGCGCATGGAAAGGGCTCTTCAGAAGACCAACATTGGGGGTGAACTGTGCCAGGTTTCCCCTGACTTCAGGGCAGACAAACGGATTGGGAGAAACATGCACAGAAATGAAGACAAACATACAGACAGAGTCACGGTGGGGAAATGCAGTGCAGGGGCTCGATTTCAAGGTGGAAGGGGCACCACAGCAATGGCCGGGACTAGTCTCTTGTGTGCTTATAAAGCACTTTGCTCCATGCTTTGGCCCAGTTACCCCGTTTAGTCTTCAACAACCCTTAGGGATAGGCAGAACTGTCATCTTTACCAATTCCTGCCTTTAATCTATACCCAGCCCAGGGTCACCAGGGTATTATGGGGATCAGAGAGGACTGACCTCTCCTCCCATCCCCCACCCCCTACTCCTCTAGCTCCCAGAAAGGAATTCAAAGCAAAGGAAAAAGGAGATAGAGGAGAAAGGTAAAGGACCAGAGAGGAAAGGACAGGAGGACAGTGACACAACAGACAGACACACATTTGGGGTTGGAGTCTCACCGCACACACGCGGGCCACCCGCGGGACCTTAATATGCTCATATGAGTCAAACACCCGAGAAGTCTCCGTAAAGAAGAAGTAGATTTCATCGTCTCCGTCTTCATCCCCCCACTCAGCTGGGCTCAAGGCTACGGCTGCGACAAAGGCTGGGGCTGGGGAGACCGGTGATCTCAGATTCCCCCAACACGCCTGGGCCCCCAGCCTCCAACCCGCCCTG
>PVIY010039544.1:0-23037 GCA_004026745.1 Myrmecophaga tridactyla
AATTACTGATTATGTATGTTGATGTTTTGTTTCTTAATTTTTTAATTAATAAATAAATTAAAAAAAAAAAAAAAGAGCCAAGCTGTGCAAATCTGGGTGGCTGTTCTCACTCCTTGTGAAATTGCTGGTTCTTTATAACCAGCTTCTCTGGAAGTCCCTCTTCATCATCTAACTGGTCCATGGGCTCCACAGTCACAGGTCAAGGAAATGTGGTTAGCAGGAAAGAGCCTTCACCGCATCTGCCCAGAGCTGTCCGAGCAGCTGGCTTCCCTGAGAATTCAACAATGCCTTTTCCTGAGGGCCTTCTTCAATCATCTACAATAACTACAGTCTTCTCCACCTGACCAAACACAGACAAGGCCTCCTCCAGCAGTTCGTTGGACATGTACTGAGGAAGGTTTCTGACTGTAAGGGATGCACTATGGCAGGCAAAGCACACACGTAGCTGCTTTCCATGGAGTGGCATGTTGTTCAGCTCCACTTTGGCAATCTCCACTAGGGTTCATGTTTTCAGGCGAATAAAGCCAAAGTCTTTATCTTTATGAATGAAGACCTCACCTGCTTTCCTGTATTTTCCAAATAGTTTCCTCATTTGCTCCTCAGTGATGTCAGGATGAAGACTGCTCACAAAGAGATGGCTCACAAAGAGATGGCTAAGATCTTTTCTCCTGATTTTCTAAAACTCTTCAGGTCAATAGTCAAGCCTTCATTTTGGCTGCTGGCCTGTTGCCCATTTGCAGGTATTGGTGGTGGTGGTGGCTGCTGCTGTTGCTGCTGTGGGTGGTGCTGCAGGTGGCGATGTTGATGATGATTTCTCGGAGTATGGTTTTGCTTCTCCAGGTTAAAGGTTTTATTGCTCTGCATTTCTGTACCTCAACTTCGATTAGAGAAGGTAATCAAGTGTTTCCCAAGTCCCCTCTAACCTGGACTTCACCTCTACCGACTGTTTTCATCTCAGAGTAACAGCAATGCTACACGGCCTCTACCCGTTGTAAAAAAATATCTTGAAAAAGATGAACAAAATTAGAGGACTCGCTGCCTGAAGTTAAAGTATATTACAAAGCTACAGTGGTCAATATTGCATGGTACTGGCATAAAGCAGAAACACTGATCAACAGACTCAAATTGAGAGTTCAGAGATAGATATACATTTATGGTCAATTGATTTTCAACAAGGCTGTCAAGTCCACTCAAATGGGCAGAACAGTCTCTTCAACAAATGGTGGTAGGAGAACTGAATATCCATACCCAAAAGAATCTCATATGTTATACAAAAATTAACTCAAAATGGATCACAGGCCTAAATATAAAAAAAAGGACAATAAAGCTCCTAGAAGAAAATGAAGGGAAGCATCTTCAAGATCTTGTGGTAGAAGGTAGTTTCTCAGATGTAACACAAAAAGCACAAGCAATGAAAGAAAAAATAGATAATGGGAACTCCTCAAAATAGATTAATTTTGTGCATCAAAGGACTTTGTCAAAAAAGTGATAACGCAGCATCCATGGGAGAAAATATTTGGAAACCATGTACTCAATAAGGATTTAATATCCAGAATATATAAAGAAATCCTACAACTCAATAAAAGGAAAAACAACCCAATTTAAAAATGGACAAAAGACTTGAACAGGTATTTTTCCAAAGAAGAAATACAAATGGCTAAAAAGCACATGAAAAAAGGCCCAATATCACTAGCTTTTAGGGAAATGCAAATCAAAACCACAATGAGATATCACTTTATACCTACTAGAAAGACCACTATTAAACAGGAAACTACAAGTGCTGAAAAGGATATGGAGAAATAGGAACATTTACTCTCTGATGGTGGGAATGTATAGCTGCTGTGGAAAAGTTTGGCAGTTCCTCAGAAAGCTAAGTATAGAACTTCTATATGACCCAGCAATCCTGCCACTAAGTATATACTCAGAAGAACTGAAAGCAGAGACATGAACAGACATTTGCACACCAATGTTTATAGCAGCATGATTCACAATTGCCAAAAGATGGAAATAACCCAAGTGTCCATCAACAGATGAATATAAACAAAATGTGGTATACACATACAATGGAATATTATTCAGTAGTAAGAAGGAATAAAGTCATGATGCATACAACAACGTGGATGAACCCTTGAGGACATTAGGTTGAGTGAAATAAGCCAGACACAAGGGGACAAATATTGTTTGATCACACTAATATTAACTAATTATAATAAGCAAACTCATAGAGTTAAAATCTAGAATGTAAGTTACCTGGAGATAGAATGACAGTAGAGAATGGAGGAATAGATGCTTAATTTATGTAGAATTTTTAAATAGATTGAATGTAAATATTTGGAAATGGATAGAGGTAAATGGTAGCACATTATGGTGAATATAAGTGCACAGAATTATGTGAGTATGGTTGTAAAGGGAAATTTAGGGTGGTGGATGCCACTAGAAGGAAAGCTAGAGGATAAAACATAGGTCAATATAACACTAGTGAACTCTGTTGTAGATGATGACTGTGGTTAATAGTACCAATATAAAAATGTTCTTTCATGAACTAGAACAAATGTACATCACTATTTCAAGGAGATAATAAAAGAGTGGTATATGGGGGGGGGTACACCTAACACAAACTATGGAATATAACAGTAATATTTTAATATTCTTTCATCAACTTTAACAAATGTACCACACCAATACTAATAGGTCAAAATAAAGGTAGAGATAAGGGGTAAGGTTTTTTTCTTCCTGGAGTAATGAAAATGTTGTAAAATTGATTGTGGTGATGAATCCACAACTCTGTGATTCTACTGTGAGCCACCAATTGTATATTTTGGATGGATTGTATGGTATGTGAATATATCTCAATAAAACTGTTTTTTTTTTTTTTTAAAAAAAAGAAAGGGCATACAGCAACAAGAAAAAAGTTAACTATTACAGATTATTACCAGTATACTAGACTCTTCACAGTAAAATATTTAACAGGAGGAAACTGAGGTCCAAAAGGCTAAGTGATTAATACAATTAGTTGAAACAGAAAAATGTCAAGCGCAGGGTTAAGCTTTAAGGCCCATCTACTGAGAATGACAAATGGGTGAAACCAGGAACATGAGAAGAATATAAAAGATTTAAAGTCACAAGAAGGATCATAATGGGGTATTAAGTAGAAAAGATGCTTTGACATAATCCGAAAGACAGAAAGAAAATTTAAACATTGATATGATGTGACTCATTGCCATTTTGTGCTATGTCTCCATACCATCTAAAATTACACTCTGGGAAACACTACTCCCTATTATACTGCTTCCCTACACTGTGCTGAGGTAGGCTTTGGCTATGATTTTAGATTTTATCCTAAGAGTAAGGTCAAGATACTAAAGAGTTTTCAACAGGGCAGTAATATTTTTTAAAAAATATTTGTATTGATAAAACAAAATACAAACACAAACATTCTTTACATATAAACATTCTATGTATGGTGTACAATCAATGGCTCACAATATTATCACATAATTGTATATTCATCACCACAATCATTTTTTTAGAACATTTGCACCATTCCAGAAAAAGAAAAAACTCATACATACCATATCCCTTACCCCTCCCTCTCATTGACCATTAGTATTTCCATCTACCCAAAATATTTTAGCCTTTCTTCCCCCAATTATTTGATTATTTTTTTATCCATATTTTTTACTCATCTGCCCATACCCTAGATAAAGGGACCATCAGATGCAAGGATTTCCCAATCACACAGTCACACTGTAAACGTTGTATCTTTATACAATCATCTTCAAGAAACAAGGCTTCTGGAATACAGCTCTACAGCTTCAGGTACTTCCCTTTAGGCACTCAAATACACCATAAACTGAAAAGGGATATCTATATAATGCATAAAATAACCTCCAGGATAACCTCTCAAATTTTTTTGAAATCTCTCAGGCACTGTCACTTAATTTTTTCTCATTTCTCTCTCCCCCCTTTTGGTCAAGAAGATTTTCTCAATCCCTTGATGCCGGGTCCCAGCTCATCCCAGGATTTCTGTCCCACATTGTCGGGGAGATTTACACACTTTGGAATTATGTCCCATGTACACGGGAGGGCAGAGAGTCCACCTACTGAGTTGGTTTAGAGGCCACATCTGAGCAAAAAGAGGTTCTGTGGGAGTGATTCGTAGGCCTAATTTTAAGTAGGATAAGCCTATCCTTTGTAGGAATGTGTCATAGGGGCAAATCCCAAATTGGGGCTTGGCCTATTGATTTGGTTGTCCCCATTGCTTGCGAGAGCATAAGAAATTCTCCAAATGGGGAAGGTGAATCTTTGCCCTTTTCTCCCCATTCTCCTAAGGGTACACCACAAATACTTCTTTATTCACTGTCCAAATCACTCTGGGATTTATCAGGGCATCACACTAACCTGGACAAACCAAGAATATCTCATGCCCTATTCAAGATTCCCTGTACTTATGGTGTTCCCCTAAAATGACCATACAAGTTAGATTAGGAAATGCACTACCCAAAATATAAAATTTGCACCAAATAAACATCTCTCTCAACAGGGCAGTAATATTATGTCTGCATTTTTAAAAGATCCCTCTAGCTACTAAGTGATCCATGGTTCAAAAAGATTTCCTAAAGATCCAGGGGGATGAATGTGACCCAGAACCACTTAGCCATTCTGTGAACTGTTTGAAACTGGTTCACAATGACAGAAGGAATTAGGCAAGAATGCAAAACTACCACTGCCTTTCATCAAGAAAGTCTTACGAAGAAAATAAAATGTTGGCTGAACTAAGCAGTGAGCTTAGTGATGTAGTTACACTGCAAGGGATCTTTGGGAGCTAGGACAGATCAGAACTGATGATTAGTTGGAAGTGGTGACATGGGAAGAAAATAATAGAAAGGAAGATGTTAAGAATGACCAAAGTAACTGTATGATCTCTTGATTTGAAACTATTAGAATAAGTAAACTCAGTAAGAATCTGGAATATAGGGGATGGGGAATGGGAAGTTGAGGCTTAAGATTTATAGTGATCCTCAGGGATGGATGCAAGGGTAGCTCGTGGTAGAATTCTCACCTGCCATGAAAGAAACTCAGGTTTGATTCTCGGTCCATGTACTTCCCAAAAAACAAACAAGCAAAACAAACAAAAATTCAACAAATGGTGCTGCAATAACAGGATACTCACATGGAAAAATGAAGAAATGTGACTTTACCATACAGTATAAAAAAAAAATATATATATATATATATATTCCTATTTGGAATGATGGAAATGTTTTGCTAATGGATGGTGGTGATGGTAGTACAATATTGTGAACATAATAAACAGCTCTCAAATAGATTTCTGAATACAATTAATGGCAGAAATGTCAGATTGTATACATGGGAACAGCATAAAGAATTTTTTTTAAATGCATAGTTGTTTTTTTATTATTTAATTCTGTTACCATATATACAATCTCAAGATATTTACTGACTTTTTTGGACATATACAATTATTCAATTAGACCTATTACATTAAATGAATTCAGTCCATTATTCTATTGTGAAGCTTAAAGTGTTGTTCTATCTTTTCTCTCCTGCTTCATTTTCCTGTTTATTCAATCAGTATGCCATCAAGTCCTCATCCAAGTACAAAAGGACAACAGTGCATTTATTCATTCATTCAACAAAACTACAGAGAGTCTGCTACATGCTAGATGATGAGTTACGTCCCAAGTATACAAGAGAAAGCAAAATAGGTATTCCTGCTCTCATAATACCTTACAATTGAGGACAAAAACATATCAATCATTCCAATTATCATATCATTACAAGTTCTCCAAAGGAAAAGAATGAAGTTCTATGATGGCATGTAACAGAGTAACCTAACCCAGGGTAGGGTCTTAGGAAAAGTGACCTGAAGGTTGAGCATGGGTTGCTAAATGAAGAGGGAAAGGGTATTTAAGTGAGCACTGTACGATTAGAAAACTTTTTTCAGATTGTAAATTTTTAGTTAGTAGGCTACTCCATTCTACTACCATACATCTTCCATTTTTCCACTTTGTCTCAAAAGTTATTTAGAATGATGAACTGACTGTTCAAGGTCAAACAAACTGAAGTCTAGTTCATCAATCAGTTCTATAGAATCTACCCTCTTGAAGCCAAGAGCATTTGTCTAACGCAAGCTTTCTAGCAACATTCTCCCTTCTACATAATGCTTCAAAATTCAACAACTATATTTGTAAAACATCATCTCTAAGTTCCCTTTATATTTAAGATGTAATTTATCAGAACCAGAAAACTTAAGAACTAATTTTAAAGCACCTAGAATGGCATTTTTCATTCTTGGGCTTATTAAAATGCACATTCCTGGGCACCATGCCAGACCAGCTGAATTAGTTGGTGGGGCTCAGGAATCTGCATTTTAGCAAGTTCCCCAAGTGATTCCTTCATATTAATGTGTGAGAAGCCCTAAATTAGCTGTGTTCTCACTCCATCCATATTCGTGTGCAGTTTCAAATCCCCAATATTTAATACTCCTTGAGTCTGAAATGCATTACTCTTAGAGCAGTCTGACAAAGAAGACAACATAGGGTTTTTGGGGTAAGAGATTTGGATTCAAATCTGGTTTTATTACTTGCTATAATAGGTGACTTTGAACAAGTTACTTAATGTTTCCAGGCCTCACTTTCATTGATAAATGTGGGCCAGAATATTTACCTTGTAAGGATGTTGTTGCAATGAAAGGGGAGTCAGAATATTGATAAAAGAAGCCTATCATCCTTTGGGGCATTTATTAAGGCCTACATACCATTAATACTAGGATGGATACAACACTGTCAGGAACTGTGTTTTATACCATGTGCACCAGGATGAATGAAACCTTGCCCATCTCATTAGTTTGTTTTTTTGGATTCCCCCCTATATGATTAAGGTCAATTATTATTATTATTATTATTATTATTATTATTATTAGTAGTAGTAGTAGTAGTAGTAGTAGTATTTTGTATGCTGTTTTGGCGGGGATAACGTTTCATTCTTTTTCCATGAGACTATCCTGTTATTGCAGCACCATTGGTTGATTTTTTTTTGGGGGGGGGTGCATATATGGGGAATCGAACCTGGGTCTCCTGCATGGCAGAGAAGAATGATCAATTATTTTTTGAACTTTTTCCAACCTTTGTGCTATCTTCTATTAACAGACTCCCATTGAAATAAGGTAGTTTTTTTCTTTTGAATTGTTTGAAGCCTCCTTGCCATTATATTTATGCCAAAGTCCTGAATCTCCAGCATAGAGTCAAAAGAATCTTCTCCAACCTCAGCCTCATTTCTCACCAATACACCTCCCACTCCTGCCCCCAGGTTAAGACCATGCACTCTAGTGCTATAGCACATAAGATCAAATGCTGGTTCTGCTGCTTATTAGGTGCACAACTTGATAAGAGTTATTTGAAATGCTCATGCCTCAATTTCCTCATCAGTGAAATCGGAAAATAGTACCTATCTCCTGGGTTTGTTAAACTGGGAATTAAAGGATACTTAGTAAGCACTCAATAAATGTTAGCTATTTTCATTGCCACATTGTATCCATGCTAACAGCTGTTTCCTCTCAGTTCCCTGAAAGCTCCAAGCTCCTTCACCATTCCCTTTACTGGTAGTGCTCCCTAAACTTTCTCATAGGCAACTTCCACCCTAAACTTTCTCATAGGCAACTTCCACCCATCCTCAGGCCTCAGTTTAAATGTCATTCCTCCAAGAAGTCTTCCCTGAATCCCACCCCCTACTTAACAGAGTAGTTAAGAGGCCCTATTAAACATTCTCATTCACTCTGTATTTTTCCTTTGCGGCACTTATTATCATAATTCAGTATGTGTTTACTCCATAAAGATAGGAAGTATTTCTGTTTTATGCAGTTGTATCCATCCTGATACCTAGCACAATTCTGAGTCTATAGCAGCACTCATGAAATATTTTAAGTATTTGATGAATGAATGATTTTCTAAATCTAGGGCATCTCTCTGACTATGCCCAATCATCCTCTCTCAGGACCATAACAACCTCTAAAAGTCAGTCACTTTTTTTATGCCCAGGGGCAGCTCTCTTCATTTCCTTTACCTTCTAAGATAAAATTTTCAGAAACTCAAATCAAGAACTTAACAAATGCCTAACTTTTGGCTGAATGGAAACTCCCAGGAATGTGTGTGTCTTAACGCCAAGTTACTTTAGACCTGCACTGTTCAATACAGCAGCCACTAGTGATATGGAACTACTGAGCATCAGAAATATGGCTAGTCCAAACTGAGATAGATGTGCTATAAGTTTAAAACACAAACTGTATTTTGAAGACTTGGTACACAAAAAGAACGTTAAACATCTCATAATTTTTTATATTGATTATATGTTCACCTGGTAATATTCTGGAAATAATGAATGAAGTGAAACACATTATTAAAATTACTTTCACCTGCTTTTTACCTTTTTATGCAGCTACTAGAAAATTTTAAATTATGCCTGTGGTTCACATTATATTTCTTTTGGACACTGCTGCTTTAGATTGTCTGCCTAAAAAGATATGCTGTATCTCCCCACTATATCCCTCCATTTCCTCTCATTCGAATCCATACCTAAATGCAGTCCAAATTGTCCCATGGTTTCTCTTATCATTATTATTTCTGAAGCATATGTGGGCTACTTCACCATCCCAGTGAACATGTCTGATTCTTTTGAATAAGGCATAGTTTCTATAGTCAGTCTCATCCATCTCCCAGTGAGCCAGAGATCTACCATACAGTGATTACTATTTATGTTATAAACATTATGGTTAACACAGGATCTAGATTTAAGCCACCTGATTTTGAGTCCTGCTCCTGGCTCACCATTTGCTATGCAACTTTGTTACTTTTATACCTCTGTGCTTCAGTTTCCTCAAATATAAAAATGGGGATTATAACAATAGCTACTTCATATAGAGTTGAAAGAATTAATTGATTTGTAAAGTGCTTAAAATAGTGCCAGGCATACAGTAAGTATTCAATTAATTAATGACTACATTTATATCATTACACACATCCCAGCTCCTTCCCACCTACTAGTACAACCGCTTGTAAAACTCAGCACTTTTCCTGGTGTGGTTCTTTCCATATCTAAGAATTTATGCTAAGTATTCTAACGCCAAAATCTTCTACTACCCAGGTGAATCGTACTGGAGCAAGGTAGTTAACCTTTCTCACTGCTCAGTTTCCTTATCTGTAAATGAGAATAGATATCATCACATTCCACGCACAAGTATTGAGTGACAAAATGTATATAAGTTCCTTGTATAATAATCCTTAGCATCTAGTATATACTTCAAACGCATTTTCTGGTGTAATCCATCTGATCCTCGCAACGCCACATAAGGTAGGTACTTTACAAAGAAGGAAACAGGACATGGGAAGTTAAGACTCGCCCGAGGTTGCTAAATGGCAAGGCTAATATTGGAACGCGGTCTTATTCGACTCAAATGTTCTTTCACACAAACCAGAACTACCTTTCCAAAAAGCATGAGTGCTAGAATTATATTAATTTATTTGCTTATGGCAGTACAACTTTTAAAGAAATGCAGAAACTGGCAAAGTAAGCCTACTATCGTGTTGTCACTGAAAAAAAAAAACACTAGAAATTAAAACCACGGGCTTTGTTAATACCACTAATAGAATAAAGAGCCCTAAAAGCATTAGACCGGCGACGTTGATGAAATTCCAGTTAAAAAAAGCGCAAAAATTTCGCCTCGAGACCCCGAGAAAGCTGCAGACCGCGGTGAAGCGGTTCGGTTGTCAGGCCTTCCGGGGTTGGGCTGGTCCCTGCGAAGGCTACGCTGCCGGGCCGCCCCCAGGCCCGGAGGAGACCACGACCGCGCCTGTCCGCCGAACCCTCCCACTCGGATCCAGGGATCCAGCGCTGGGCCCGCCCGCCCCTACCTCCGGCTCCGGGTGCTCCGAGGCCATCACACAACCCTCCCTCGACTGGGAAAGCCGGTCCACCCTCGACCCCTGACCCGGCTACTCTACACGCGACAGGAACCGGAAGTGAGTGGGAGGGCTGAGTCCCAAGTTTCCTGATTGGTGAATGAAGCCCTTCCAGAGAGGCTCGCGGAGTTGGAAACCGGAAGAAGAAGTCGGTGCCGCCGCTACTGCCCCTGCGATGCAGGTGAGAACTAGGTTGGTCCTGTTGACAGCCAGCGACCTTCGGTTACTGTAACCGAAAATGGGCTGGCTGAGGAGAGAGTGTGGAGCTCGCTGTGAGAGGCGGGGGCAGGGTCCGTTGCTGATGAGTAAGGGAACGCGGCATGGGGGACCAGGCGGACCACTAAGATGAGTGGGCGGTGCAGATGAGAGATGGGGTGGGGCCCGGCTGATAGGAGAGAGACCGCTGCTAAATTCAGAGGGGAGATAGCACTGACTTGTTTGGGTGTAGGAATGAATTAATTTGTAATTTCAAGAGGCAGAGATGCAGTCCAAAGAAGACTTCTCAAGAAATGGTGCGTTGACGCAGACCCTAGCCTAGGTTGAAATGGAGGCTGGTCTATGTAGAGAAAACTGGAGAAAAGCCCGAGGGGGAAAGGAATTGTGGGGAAGCCAAGCCATTTATAACCGAGGCCGTGGCGTCAATCCAGCCTCAAGGCTCTTGTCAGGCATATTAGCGGGTTTGCAGGACGGTTTTGCATTATTTTTCCTAGGCGGTTGATTGTTAAGGGTGAAGAAATGGAGTAAAATAGGATACCACAGATGGAAAGAAAACGCTTTGCAGACCCCAAGCGTTTAAAATTGCTCATCTAGTGCTTAGAAGCTGGTCATTTGTGGAGTTTCATTAGTCATTTAGTTTCTTGCACCTGGTAGTCTTTTAGTAAATGTTTTTAAGTTGAGTGAGCTTATGAAAGAGGCATAGGGATGCTGGCATATAAATAAACAAAATAAATGTAAATTGATTTAGCAAGAAGGAGTTTGAGAGCAAATAAAGAACTGTGTTGGAGGTGAAGTTTATGGGCAGGGCTGCTGTTCAGAGAATGCATCAAGTGTAGGCAGATTTCCCAGGGATGTGGTCAGTGTTAAGAACAGCTAGGCTTACAAGGCAGATTGTTGGTTAGAGGAAGTTGATGTACATGTGTACAGAAGGTAATGAGTCCCAGGGAGAATAGAGTGTACCCAATATGTAGGAAAACCAGGCATGGATTAGGAGGTGATGAGAAATAGGAATCAGATGGTAGGAGGATTTGTGGTAAGGTGAATAGGTTGAAAGGTCTAAGGGTTGATGGCATCTATAACCAAAATACCAAAGACAGAAAACAACCTGGCTCATCTCTGTTACCTCACCAGGTGTTGTCATGTCTTCATCTGTGTATGTCGACACAGTACATCAATCTGGGTAACCAGCTTCTTTTTATTAATGCAGAGGGAGGAGAAACAACTTGAGGCATCATTAGATGCACTGCTGAGTCAAGCAGCTGATCTGAAGAACTCACTGGGAAATTTCATTTATAAGCTGGAGAACGAGTATGACCGGCTGACCTGGTAAGGGTTGCCAGGGTAGGCTGGGGAGGGCTGTTTATTAATTGTGGAACTGGGCCTTCTGACAGGTAGGTCAACTCTGATGCTATAATCATTTGTCAGTTTGCAAACATCTTTTGATTTGTAAAGAGCTGGGTTTTCCAACATTTTAACATATAGAGTTTGGTTTAGGGCCTCAGTGACAAGGAAATAAAGAGATGTCCTGTTTCCCAACCCAGGTTCTTGTTAGGTTTTGATTCTTACCCTCTATCTTTTCTGATTAGGAGCTTCTCTCTCAGCCTGTCCACTTCAGCTCTATTCATGCTGGACCCGTTGCCACAAACTGTGGCTGAGTCTTTTAGGTCCAGTCTTCTCTGGAAGTGTGGATCCTGTTCCAGGCTGGAAAAGCAGCTTTTACCAAGTTTCTGAGTTTTTAGTGTTAACAGTGAAGTTGTGGTTTCTATTTTGCCACTGTTCCTCATCCCATTCATACAATGAACTGTCTTTTACCTACATCTTTGTCAGAAATTGAAACTGTGTCCCTCTTTCCTAACCCTACATCCCTGTGAGCCAGTCTGGCTCCTGCCCAAAATCAGTCATAGGGCCGTGAGTCTCTTTGGGATGAGCCTGGATATTCCTAGTCTGAATAGGGGCTACTTAGAGGCTACTTTACTGGAAACTACCTGAGGGAAGGAGGGGAACTTTCTAATACTTTCTTACTACCCCCAGGCCTTCTGTCCTGGACAGTTTTGCCTTGCTCTCTGGACAGTTGAACACTCTAAACAAGGTCTTAAAGCATGAAAAAACACCACTGTTCCGTAACCAGGTCATCATCCCTCTGTTGTTGTCCCCAGACCGAGATGAAGATCTTATGGTAAGAGGAGGAGAAGGGTACAACTTTTGAAATTAAGTTCTTGATTGAGAGCCATGAACATAATTGTTGAATAGTTCTAGAAGTTCTGAATATGGAGTGAAGAGTGGCAATGAAGTGTGGGCTGGAGATGACTCCCAGGGATGAGTTCAACCCCGGCACCGTGGGATCAACAATTCCATCCTGACCAAAAGGGGGAAAGAAGTGTAACTAATAAAGTATCAGTGGCTGGGAGAGTTCAAATAGAGTTGAGAGGCTACTCTGAAGGTCACTCTTACACAGGCTTCAGTTAGACATTGCTACCTATCATAACTTGCCAAACCCCAACCAAAACCATTCCAGCCAATCCTAAAGAACACCTAGAGCAAAAATATAAGATCCTACAAAGGTTCCATGCACTAGGGTAACTTTCCAGAAAACTAAACCTCCGGATGGGTCCCTGGACCAGATAACTCCTGAAATCTAGAAGGCCCAGCCTCGCCAGAACATCAGCTAGTTCCATCACCCTACTCCATATTATTGACAGCCCCTTCTAGCGTGAAAGATTTAGCATGACCGTAGCCCAATACCCTTAACGTGTAGGATAGAAAGATCAAAGGTGATGGTGGAGTAATACAGAGAAGGTAGGGTTTAACGTACGAATATGATTGCTGAATCATTAAATTGATATTTCCTTTAGTCTCCAGTATCTTATAGCAGCTAGAAGTAAAAACCTAAGATTGTAGAATTGTAACCCATACCAAACTCTGAGATCTGTTCTACAACTAGTTGTTGTTCTGTGCTTTGAAATTTATTGCTTTTTTGTATATATACTATTTTTTGCAAAAAAGAAAAAAAAGTCGATTGTGATAATAAAAGGTATTTATTCCTTCTAGCCTCCTATATTCTGGAGCAGGTAGAAGGAAAAATCTGAGAGAATGGTATGGTAGCCTATGACAAACTCTGGAATCTGTCCTATAACTACATGTTGAAGAGTGCTTTGAAAATTATTGCTTTTTTCTTTCTTTGCTTTGTATATATGTTATGTTATACAATAAAAAAAGTTAAAAAGCAAAAAAAAAAAAAAGTGAGGGCTACATTATGGAGGTCTTGCTTTTTGTCCTGGGGCTCAGGGAGCCACTCCTAGATAGTGCTGTAATAACCTGAGCCCTATATCACCAAGTAAAGATCTTTCTTCTCCATTACCTATCTCAAGTAAAAAGTCTCTTCTTTTGTGACTTGCCTATTTTAATCTTTGATTAAAGTGTGGTATGGAGAGATCATTTAATTTTCCCCTATGTCTGATAGAAATAAGGGTGTCAGGAGATAGAAATGAGGGATGGAATGGAGGGAACAGTGTCCTGGGAAGTTATATATTGTTTTCCCTGAAAGTATACTTCTGCCTATGAAAGGGACTGTACACAGAACCAAATCAAATCTTATTGTAATGCATAGTAGGATCATGAACTCTGTGTTGCAGCGGCAAACTGAAGGACGAGTACCTGTTTTCAGCCATGAAGTGGTCCCTGACCATCTGAGAACCAAACCTGACCCTGAGGTTGAAGAGCAGGAGAAGCAACTGACAACAGATGCTGCCCGCATTGGTGCTGATGCAGCTCAGGTTGGACTGAGTCACTGCCCTTAGTCCCCCCTTGTTTCAGTTTGCTAATGATGCCGGAAAGCCATATACCAGAAATGGAGCAGCTTTTGTAAAGAGAATTTATTAAGTTACAAGTTTACAGTTCTAAGACCATTAAAAAGTCCACACAAAGATACCTTGACTCTGAAGATAATCCTTTGTCTGTCGCAGGGGAAGGCACGTGGTTGAGGTCCTAGTTCCTGGTTCCATTGCCTTTAGCTTCTAATTCAAGTGGCTTTCTCTTTACGTGTCTGTGGGTCCTCACTTAGCTGCTCTGGGGTGAATTCTGGATTTCATCTCTTAGCTTCCCTTCACCCTGTCCAGGTTCTGGCTTGCTTGGCATCTCATGAAAAGGTACATGGTGACTTCTGCCTGGCTCTGGTTTCTGTCAGCTCTCTTGGCTCCTGGTATCTCTTGGGGCTTCTGCATTTCCAAACATCTGCATCTATGCTTTCTCCTTAATGTTTCCTTGTGTCCGCTCTTTAAGAACTCTGGTAAACTAATCAAGACCTGGAGTCACGAGTCCATATAATCAAAAGGTCACACTCCTAGTTGAGTGTGTCACATCTCCATGGAAACAACCTAATCAAGAGGTCCCACTCTAATATTGAATCAGGATTAGAAGAACAAGGCTTTTCTGGGCACATAACTGTTTCAAAGCAGCACACCCCTGTTACCCTGAGCCCTATCATGAGGCATCATCTTTCCTCTCTAGTAGGGATGGGCAACTGGTTACACCTAATTTGCCCCTATAAGAGTAGGGGCAAAGTAGAAACCTCCCTGTAATCATTTCCTACTTGCCCTAATCTCTGTACAAATTGTGTGTGTTACAGAAACAGATCCAGAGCTTGAATAAAATGTGCTCAAACCTTCTGGATAAAATCAGCAAAGAAGAACGAGAATCAGAGAGTGGAGGTATGTAAGGATTGGCAGAATGGAGAGGGAGAGAGAGGGGGATAAGGTCTGTGAAGTAGGAATAGTGAAAGTTAGAACACAAGAATGAGTTGCATAGGAAAGGATTTGTTTCCCTTCTGTCAGCCTTAACCGTTTAAGGCCAGCTCTGGAGCAGGTGGAAGAAGTGAGCAAAATAGGAAGGGAGAATTCTGAAATAGGTTTGAGGGTCCTCTCTCTTTGCCTCTGAGCTGCCAGGGAGTTCAGATACTGCTGAAGTCAGAATTCCAAGCCCTGGTACTCATTCTGGTCTTCTAGTTACTGGGTTCATTCCAGGGCCAGAGGATACCACAGAGTCCCACTTGATTGTCTTTTTCTCCAGGTCTCCGGCAGAATAAGCAGACCTTTAACCCTGCAGACACCAATGCCTTGGTGGCAGCTGTTGCCTTTGGGAAGGGGCTCTCAAATTGGAGACCTTCAGGCAGCAGTGGTCCTGGCCAGCCTGGCCAGCCAGGAGCTGGGGCAATCCTTGCAGGAGCCTCCGGATTGCCACCGGTGCAAATGGCAGGAGCTCCAAGCCAGCAGCAGCCAATGCTCAGTGGGGTGCAAATAGCCCAAACAAGTCAACCAGGTAAAGTGGCAGGGATTGAAATATAGCCGACCTGCAACTGGGAAGTTGGATAAGCTGGCTCATCTGAACCTCCAGTATCCTCAGACCTGGAGATTTTCCCTTTTTCTTCCTGGACCATGACCCAGAAAACAAGTTTTAGGGGTGAAAACTTTATTTGGAGACTAGTAGTCACCAGAAAGAAAAATTTCGAGTAACAGAAACTGCTTTCACTCTCCCCTCCATGTCTCAGATCTCTGTCTCAACTAGCCTTCTGTCCTGTTTATTCTGAATATTAAGTGTGTCATCATTGTCTTTTCTTAGATATAAAAACCAATGGTCAAGTCTTAATTAGGCCCATTTGGTTGGACTTCAAGCAGGCAAATTTACCCATCCTACATGTGTTCTTTCTCTTTGTATCCTCTTTCTCCTGCTTGTGTGCTCCTGCCTTTTCTTGTCACTTCTCGTAATTATGAGAACAGCCTGGAGTTCAGATGCAATCAGCCAGAAGAGGTATTTTTTTCCAACCTGTCTAGAAAAAAACCCAAGTCAGAGAGAATATAGTACTCTTTTACCTGTGACATTAAATGGGTGTCACACAGGTTTTACCATCTCTTCCAAGGGTAGATTAGCAGGACACTGTGCTAAGTATGTCTCGACTATATCCCCATCCTACCCCCTTCCTCTTAGATACCTTTAGAGAGAGATCAGGTTAGGAACTACACCTCTGTTCACTAAGATCCATGTAATTCAGGGTCAGATGACACAGAGATTCTAAGATGGTAGAGGAGGTGATGGAAGGGAACCTGGAGACCACAGTTCTGATTTATTGTGAAAATTCTACTTGCTTCATGTGTTTGTCTTGTTCCTTTTAGGGAAAATGCCAAGTGGAATAAAAACCAACATCAAGTCAGCTTCAATGCATCCCTACCAGCGGTGAGTGTGGCTGGCAACTTCCACCCTCAGGGCTCTTTGCAGAGCTGGTCAGTGAAATTACCTTTGCCCAAGATTGACCTAGATAGGTACAATAAAAGAACGTGGGCTTTCAGCAGCAGACAAATCCCACCTCCACCACTGTGTGGAGCTGTGTGGTCTTGGGCGCATGAGCCAATTTTCCTGAACTTGTTTTCTTTTCTATGAAGTGGGGGTGATAATCCCTCCCTCATAGAGCTGTTGCAAGGATTAAAATGAGAAAATGAATGTAAAACACTTATCACAGTATATGAAATAATGGACATCAATAAATGGTAGTTTTTACAGCCATTTCTCCTCACTGCCCTCTATAATCTTTGATTCAGAACTTATACTGATCTCATACTGGTCCATGTCAGTGGTGAGCTGATGAACACAAAATCCTGGACCCTCTCAGTTTTCCTTGAAAACCTGTCCTTATTTTGTGTAGTCAGAAACTGTGATAGTTTCTGTATCTTTTAGACCTTCCTACAGTTCTATCTTGCCCATCCCTCCAGGCTGCAGTTGATGAGGCTTCTGAGCTGGGACAATTTGTCTACCTGCAGTTCTGAATGAGGCTTGGGCCTTCTCCACTGAATGTCCTCTGAAAAGGCAATTCACCTCTCACCTGGGAAATAGTCACAGTGTCCTCTATTCTTTACCCCATCCTGTATACATGAAGGAAAATGTCAAAGGACCAGTTGGGTGAGAGCTACCTCAGAAAGTACGTCTACTAGGCAGGACTGTGGGAAAAAGAATCATGTTCTTAGCACATGAAAAAGCCCCTTCTTCATCTGGACTCCTAGTTCTTATTTTGACGGGAGAAAGAAATTGCAGACTGATCAGGGTTTAATTGTCCTTATAACAGTGTCTAGTTCCTGGACTCCATTCCAATGAGCCTATGGCTCAAATAAGACCCAGGTGGATGTTGGGAGGAGGCAGTCACCAGTAACTTTGTCTACTTTTATTGGAATGAAAGAACAAAATAAGTTTGGATATCCAGCAACCTCCATTATGAGAAAGGGCAGGGGTTGAGGCAGCTGAAGTGGACAAAAGGATTTTTCTGAATAAAGTTATTTAAATTGATGTTCACTGGCTCAGAAGTTGCCTGACAGCAATTTATGAGAGCACTAAATTGGAATCAGAGACTATTTCAAGAGTGCTCCAAGGCAATTCTAATTTGTCTTCCATAAAATAGTTTTCTTAGCTTTAATTAGCTTTGCTCTGAAAGTCCTGAGACTTCCCTCCTCATACCTTCCAGCTGCCTTTTTTTGTGTGTGTGTGTGTTTGCTAGCAGGCACTGGGAATTGAACCTGGGTCTCCGGCATGGCAGGCAAGAGCTCTCCCTGCTGGGCCACCATGGCCTACCCCCAGCTCCTTTTTTTTAATCTAGTCTCCTGCCACACAAGTATTTCGCTCATATTTATTCAATGTCAGGCAGAATACTGTCAGGCTGTGGTAGCAAAGGACTGGAAAAATGGCCACAAGACGTCACATCTGCTCCGGGTCACATCTGTTCCTGATCAAGACGAGGCATGATATCCCCAAAGCTCACTGACTGCTACATATAACTGCATAGGAAATCCTGTTCTCAGCTCTGAATCAATGCCAGACCTTACCACCACTTAGCACTGCTGTGCTGCTCTATAAGCCCCCTCAGGTGTTCTTTATCTTTTTACTTTTTCACTTTCTGGTGGATATGTCAAAGCTAACTATTGTATTGGATAGGGTTCAAGCAGTGCTATCCCTTGGTGGGGGGAGGGGTGTGTGTGTGCACGGTCTGGGAATTGAATCTGGGTCTCCTGCATGGAAGGTGAGCATTCTACCACTGAACCACCGAAACAGTGCTTTTCTGAAACCCCTGGAGCATCTTTTGATGACTGCTGTCCTTTACTGCAAGAAAGGTTCCCTTTATTAAATAGCACCCAAGTTTCTTTATTGTCCCAGACTAATGATGACTTCTTTCCCACCGTAGTATTTGAAATGGATTCCTTGTCCTCCAAGAATGGAATGTCTTCCTGACCCAACAAGAACATCTGCAGGGTCTCTCCTATAGCTTGTGCCCTTAAGCAAACACTCCTTACTCTGCAGACACTCACACCTGGATGTTCCTCGCTCTGGAAGTACATGCTCTCATTCCCACCTACCCACTCAAAAAGATAGTCCTCGGGGGTGTCCAAAGCCTTGTGGTATCTCCCATTTGGGGGCCCATACAACCCAGTAAGCACCTCAGTGAAGGATATGTTTCTCCTACCCCTAATACTCGTTCATCTGTACTCTGTCCATTCAATATCAGGATGGCTTTCCCTCAGAATATATCTGGAATTTCTTTTGAAGAAGAGGACGTGACCTGCTTGCTTGCTCAAAATTAGGATTTGCAAAAGGTGGCTCTCTCACCTACTCTGGTAATCCTCAATTTCTGACTGTCCTGTTTTGCTGGGGATTGTTCTTTTCCCTACTCTTGGGACTTCTGGGGAAAGGTATGAACCCATTCTCTCTCAGGTTTGTGTCTAGGATGGAGAAAGAATCTGCATCTGTGGAAACGTCAAGATGTTGCTACAGTCCAAAGTTCATCCTGCTGAAGATGGAAGCTTACTGAACTATGAATCAGTGTCAGCATTAACACCCATTGCCTAAGACCTCCCCCTCTCCGGTTCTGCCTTGAGGCTGGGATTTAGTCATTACTGAAGCCTCCTCTTTTGCTTATTACCCCAGTCACCCCATTCTTTGGTGTTGATTGCTTCCGTCCCTATCTGGCTCACCTCATTTAATTCTATACTTTTTTGGGAAACAGCCTAGATAGGTTATAGTCAAGTGCTCCTTCCAACTTGAGTCCTGAAGACTGAGCTAGAGGGGATATGTTGCCCAACTGCTTGTCCTACTGCTGAAGGGAAGAAGCTGAATTTTGCGGGAATGCCCCAGTGCCATACTAGTCTCTTTTCCCACCCCCGTCCCACCTCCCTCAAGCAACTGAAAACAACCTCTCCCTTTGTCTGAGCTTGTTGTAGAGAATAATCCTCTTTATGGACAATGTATTCTCTGTGCCCTGTGGACACAGGAGCCATGTGAGCTGATCCCAGCACCAGGCAGGACGGAGGCTGAATCCTTCCAAATGCCCACCCTGGGTCAACTCCTGATTACTATCCAGATAAACTACTAATGGGTATGCATTTTCTTCCATCTGCTCCGCATTTGGGGAATATTTTATTGATGTGTAGCATTGAGCCCAGAGTAGGGCCAAGGGCTGTGATCCCTTTTCTGTTTAGTTCTTTGGGTTTCTAGTGTCAACCTGCTGGAGTGGCTCTTGCCTGAAGGTGTTGGATGCACAGAGTTCGATGCCCTGCAAACAGCCTTTCTGATGAGAACAAAAGGCAAACTCTAACCCATCTGACAGGACCATGGCTCCCTGTCATTTCAATGTGTTTCATCCCAAAGGACAAATTTCCTCTTTTCTTCCCTTTAACTTCTATTTATTTTTGCCCCTGAAATCCTGCATGTCACTGTGGCAGGTCCTGGGTCCCTATTCTGGCCTCTTGATAAGTTCACATGCTCTCAGGATGTCAGCTACCTTTTGGACATGGCTGCTTCCCCAAGTGCATGATGGATTAGGCACCTGACTTCCCTGTGCCTCCATTTTCTCACTTGGGTGATCTTCATGGTCATTTTGAACTCTAAAGTCTAGCAGTGTTTCTCAGTCCCCCATTTGTCCCAGTTATTTTTTTGTTTTCCGCCCTGCGGAACCATTCCTAAGAGTCCCTCTCTAATAACTACAACTTAACATCATTCTATACCACTACCCTGAAATTGTTTTCTAGCTTTACATAGTTCTGTAGTGAAAACTCATCAAAGAGGTGGTAACTTATCTCAAAGATACATGTATTACATGTCAGAACTCACCTCCCACTGACAGGATCCCTCTCTCCCCCTGGCAAGAAATTTGTACCAGAACTCCTCCAATAGGCGGTAAATTATAGTTTGTTGATATATTAATCACCTTTGTTTTCCCTCCACTGAATCAAATCTAAAGGGCCTTGGGCTGTTTCCCTTCCTACTTTCCCTCTGCCGTTTCATTGGCATTCCCTTGCTCTCATTCGAATTTCCCTAGCTTGTAAGTCATTTAGATTCTTCATATTCACTTATTCCTTCTCTTCCCCACAGGTAGGGGAATTTCACTAAGTATGTTCTCTGGGCTGCTCCCATTTTCATGACCTGGTTAGTCTCCTTTTAGTCTCTCTCTCATGTTAAAAATCCTGTTGACCCTGCATCCGTACCTACCATCATATCCTAGCCTTACTCACAGCCTTGCTCTTGAAATAAAAAAGCCTACAGTCGCTATCTCTTCCCACCTCCCATTCACTCTTCAGCACCTGCACTTGGGCTTCTATCTCCACCATTCTTCTGAAACCATATCAAACATCACTGTTGAACTTATGAGTGGTACATCCAGAGAAGTCCTTGCAGTCCTCATATTTGATCTCTCCACAGCTGTAAGGATGCTGACTCTTTCCCTGATGTCCCTCTCTACATCCTCCCCACTTTGGCTTCTGTGACACATGTTCTTTTTGTTCTGCCTCTCTGACCATTCTTCTCTGCAATGTTTGGGCTTTTACACTTCTCCCTGCTCCTTGAATGTTGTTATTCTCTAGGACTTCGTTCTTAACCCTCTTTTCGTTTTCTGCATGTATTCTCTGTGACCATGTTTATGTGCATAACTCAAACAAGATTTTATTTTCAATCCTGACCTCTTCCCTCAGCTGCAGATCTGCATATCAAATTGCTGATTGGGCTTCTCTACCCATTTGATTCACAGATACCTCAGGTTCTGAACGTCCAAATCCAGTTATCACTTCCTTCCAAACCTATCACTCCTCTAGTTTTCCTTGGCATGACCTATGCAATAAATATGGACGCCATCCTAAACTTTCCCATCTTCAAACCCACTAGCCATCCCGCTGTCCTGCAGCTTAGGCACTGGGCTTTTCTCACCAAAATTATTGTTCAGATTCCCTGTCTCCAGTCTTACCTGCTCCAACTTGTCTTCTACATGCCTGCCATTTAGATCCTTCTATACTGTAAATCTGATCATGTCATTCACCTGATTATAATCCATTTGGCAGTTTCCTTCCCAATCTCCTCAAACTGAGGCCCACACACCTAGCAGATTGGTAAGGGTAAAGTGCTAGAAACATTGAAAGTCACAGGATAAAAATCCTGGAGTGTCCATTTTACTTGAGGATAAGGAATGTAAAACAAAGATTGTAGAGTTAGTGTGCATTATGAAGAGAAAATACACATCAAAGAATTTCCTACTTGTAGCAAGTCCCTTCAGATTAAACCATCAGATTCCCTGGGGTTATTTACTTTTTTTTCCCCCGATTATATTTACTACATTGAGGATGGGCCATGGTGGCTCAGCAGGCAGAGTTCTCACCTGCCATGCAGAGACCCGGATTTGTTTCCTGGTGCCTGCCCATGCAAAATAAACAAACAAAAGAAACATATTTACTTCATTGAAAAAGTTTTAAAACAGCCCAGATTTCCTGGAAAGGCAAGTAAAGCTCTGTGTGTTCTAGTTTCAACCTTTTTCTCCTATCTTCACTTCTGTATTGTCTCACCCACACTGATTCTCAAGCCATACAAACTGCTTGAAGTTTCCTGAATGTACCAGGCTGTTTTAGACCATTCCTTTATCCCTGCTATTTTTTATGGAACACTTTCTGCCATTTTTCTGTGTGTTGAATACCTAATCATCTTTCAGAATTTAGCTCACAAGTCACCCAATGTGAAGCTTTCCAACAAGCCAGGCTGTCTGCAACTCAATACTAGTCCTCAGGTGGGGTCAGTTACCTCCTCTTTTATACTCCACGTTTTAACTTGATACACCCTTATTCTAGTTCCTACTGTACTTTATTGTCCCCCAAGCTCAAGCCCCCTGAACTGTCAGGATTTGAGTCACAGTTCTTCAATGCTGTGTGATCTTTGGCAAGATAATGTGTGTGTGTCTGGCATCCTACAGTATCTGAACTATAAATGGTAGCTGCTACTATTATTATTTATTTGACTTTGGAGAGGTAGTTCAATGTAGCAATCGGGTTAAAAGAGTAGGTTCTTGTGAGAGACTGAGTTCAAACCCAGTCAGTCGAAGTGTGCCACTTCGAATGTGTGGTCTTGGGCAAGTTAATTTACCTCAGTGCCTCAGTTTCCTCATCCCTGGGGATGATGATAATAGTGCCTACTTTGTAGGGTTGCTATATGGGTTAAATGGGTTGATACATATAAACTGCTTAAAATAGTGCCTGGCAATAACAGAAGCCCAATAAATACTTTCTATCCCCAGGGTAGAATCTAGAATATCTACACTCAGGTAATCTTGTCTGAATAAATGACTGACCAATCCCTCTGGAGAACATAACCTCTTTCTCCCTCTGTAGCTTCTTTATGCTCATGTCATAGTGCTTGGCTTCAGGAGATATCCTTTGTGTATGTTTCATCCCCTACTGTATCTCTTCAGCACCAAATGCAGAGCAGGCACTCAGACATTTTAAAATTGGATTGATTGGGGGTGCAAGGGCAGTTCAGTGATAGAATTCTTGCCTGCCATGCA